>PVLD010011935.1:0-62716 GCA_004027595.1 Dinomys branickii | reverse complement strand
GCGACGGTGTGAGGGAGCGCGCGACGGTGTGAGGGAGAGAGCGACGGTGTGAGGGAGAGAGCGACGGTGTGAGGGAGAGCGCGACAGTGTGAGGGAGAGAGCGACGGTGTGAGGGAGCGCGCGACGGTGTGAGGGAGCGCGCGACGGTGTGAGGGAGCGCGCGCGAGATGTGGGCGAGGCGGGGGAGGCAGACTCTCCAGGCGTTGTTTTGTCTCGAGCAAGGGAGAACAGACCAGGGGCTCCTAACAATACCAGCACCACTGATGCTAAAACAGCCTGCTCTGAACACAAGCAGAGTTCAATACAAAGCAGTTAAATTTCAGTCCCCAAAGTGAATGTAATTGACGTAAAATAAGATTCTGAAGGTCCTGAGTGCACATTTACATGGAAATATCTCAGATTTTAAAACTGTGGTGAATATTTAATGCATCATTGATGAACTTGTCCAAGAACAAATTGATGACTGCCTGAATATAAAATCTCTCTTCTCCAAGGCTCTGAAGCTGCCTAATTCATCTTTCTGCCTGGAAGAGATGTGAGAACTCCAAGGAAGCGAGCTAGAATTCATCAAGCCCTAACATAATACTAACTAAATAAGAATTATTTTCCTAGTGTTACTCTCCCCTGGCAATGTAACCAAACTTGTTTTATAACTGCTAGAGCAGGAGCTGCGTTTAAGACAGTGGAATAACAAGCTATGTCACAACAAACACACTTTCTTCCATGAAGATGCAAAATTATGTCATCTCAGTGAGGTGTCAGTTCCCGGGACTTACATGTCACTTACTTGTTCATGTTCTTTGCCAGTGGGACAGGGCAAGCATGGGTACATCACAAGGCCACAAAGCTTTGCTGCATTTTGTAATGAGCGTGCACATGATGCATGATGTCCTGAATGGCACATAAGGTGTGATCAAAAACTATGCTGGATGTTTACATTTTAAAAATTATTACAGTAAAAGACACATTTCCATTCTTCTCAAAATTTTGCCTCTTCCTTCAAACACATTTACACCATCACTTTTCCAGTTTCTGGAACAGTTCTGGGTGTCCTCCCCCTTGAGTGTCCTTATGAGGTGTGATCAAAATTATCATGCATGCTGTTGCTGAGGGCCGTGGAAAGGCAGCCGGGGAAAACATTACAGCGCGTCCTCACTCTCTTTCTTCACTGGACACGCCACCAGCAACTTCTGGCTCTTCCCCAAAGTCAAAGCGACTATGAAAGGTAAACGTTTTGAATACATTCTGGAAATGCAGGAGCTAGGACAGCACAGCTGAAGATGCGCAGGAGGGAGGACTTCAAGGACTGCTGCGTAAAGCGGCAGGACCATGGCATATGCAGTTCAAGTGAGAGGGTGCTTTGGAGAGGGACTAATGTCAACGCATCTTTACTATAATAAAATTGTTTTTAGGTTTCACCACGTAGCTCAATCACACACTGGAATTAAAGTAGAAACATGGTCTTATTTCTTTCTTTGACCTAGAGATTTTACCAGGATGAGACTACCTTGCATCACCAAGTCATGTGGCTACCATGTGGTTGATGCATTATATTAACTTTGATTATCCAGCTTCAAGAGCTAAGTTTGTCCATGGCATGGCCTGTCTTCTCCTTTCTATGTTGTACTCCTACAGAAGGTCACCATGTACAGCCCACACTGAAGAAGTTATGTTGATGCCACAGCAACACAGGCACACCCACAGCGACACAGGCACACCCATATTTATAGCAGCACAGTTCACAATAGCTAAGCCTGGAAGCAGCCTAGATGCCTGTCAGCAGATGAATAGATAAAGAGAATGTGGTGTGTGTACACAGTGGAGAATTATTTAACATAAAAAAAATAAAATTGTGTAATTTATAGGAAAATGGACAGAAACTGAGACCATAATGCTAAGAGAAATAAGCTAGAGTCTGAAAGTTAAATGTTAGATATTTTCTCTATATAAAAACCTGTAAAATAGATAGACAGACAGGTGTTAGCTAAGTAGAACTAGATGACAGAGAGATGACACATAGGTAGAAGAGGCAATAGGAACCTGGACGTGGGCCCTTGAAGTGAAGAGAGCTGGGGAACCAAGATGAAAGCGAGGGGAGGGTAAGGGAACTGCAGGGGAGCAAGAATGCTACACGCACGATCAGTTCCCCAAAAGGGTCGTAACTGTACTGTAGTGGAAGTATGCGTTCTTATGTTAAAAGGGCAGTCAAATTACGTAGAAAGTTATTTTCTTCCTCCATAATGGTGAATGTACGTAAATTATTTGAAAACTCTTTGTATGAAATCTTTGTTTATTCTTCCAAATTTTCTTACTTATGGAAGTATTTATGTCAGTATCGACATGGGGGTAGTTACTATGTACTTTCAGTTACAATCCAAAACAACCAAGTTTATATATTTAGTCAGAATGTTCCAACACGGGTCACGGACAGTCCTTAAAGTTACCTTTCGTGTTCAACCTTTTCAGTTTTTAGTTTTTATTAGTACATGTTTTCAGTACTTAGTGTCCATGTTCCTTGTGGGGCGCTGGAACATGTGCAAACACAGCTCAGTTCGTGTGCTCCTCCCTTCCTCCCCCCCATGTACGGGTCCGCTTCCTGTTTGAAAAGCTCTATCTCACTACTTCCTGTCGTCTGTCTTTTATTTTGCTCCTTATTTACAGGTTGTGTGTCTTATGTAAGAAACACCACGGCCTATTTAAACTTCTGTGTCTGATTTATTTCACTTAACATCATGGTCTTAGGGTGCATCCCTCTTTTTAACAAATAACTCAAGTTTTTGCTTCTTAATGGAAGAGTAACATTCCATTGTGCATAAATAGCACTTTCTTTATCTATTTATCTGCTGATGGACAAGAGGCTGCTCCAAGATTTACGTTCTGTATCACGAGTGTGTTGCCGTAAGCGTGGGCATGCGTCTATCACGGTAGTATAATGCCTTTACCCCTTCTAGGGAGACAGCTCAAAGGGGCACTGCTGGAGGGCTCACACGATACTTGGACTACTCCCGTGCTGTACTTTTTGTTTGAGAACTTCCTTACTTTATGGCATTGCAACGTACTCCAGAGCCAGGCGTTTTCTGCCCAGTCCCAGAATGAGGCATCTCTCTGAAGAGCACCGGCTCTTCCTATAGAAGAATGAAGGTAACTTCAAGTACGGGTGCTGACTGCCCCCACTGGGCTGCTGCTTCTTCTAAGGCTGATGACAGAACTAGACAATCTATATGCCTGTACCACCCAGTTGTACATGCACAGGTATAAATATTTCTCCATTTTCCGTATCTGTATTAGAACAACCATGAATTTATACTGACGGTTACATCTGTGCTGTATGACCTGGGGATCAGTCTGGACGAATCTGATTTTTTACCTTCTTACTTCCATTATGGGGTTGTAGAGAGTCAGCAGTACGAATTAACTCCTGCCTGCTATCTACCATCCAGTTTCATAAACGCTCAATTCTAGAATAAGCATAGAGTGCTTTCACAATGCTTCATGGCCTTTTTCCTTGAAAAACACTTTTTAGTCAACTAGAGTATAGCGTTTGTACAATTTCCATGTTCTCCATTCATTTTCAGTTCCTTAGATCAGTAACGTTTTTACCCCTTCCCCTCGTGGGGTTATGCCATGGATTTGTTATGAAGTTAAATTCTTTTGTCACAGTTTCCA
Source organism: Dinomys branickii (assembly GCA_004027595.1). NCBI lineage: Eukaryota > Metazoa > Chordata > Mammalia > Rodentia > Dinomyidae > Dinomys > Dinomys branickii. The sequence continues at coordinate 59,050 of PVLD010011935.1, read as the reverse complement.
TTTCATCTTGAAATCCCTTGCAGGTTTTTAATTGTATTCTTTAGATTTCACTCTTTTTGCTTGTAGGTTCCCTGCGTTGTGACAGAATCACGGCAGTGTGCGTCCGCCACTGCAGGTCATGCCTGACAGCCCCTTGTCGCACCTGCTCAATCCCCTCCCGCCCCAAAGCAGGGCAGCTCTGCCCTTTTTGCCATTTCCATGGCTTTGGCTTCTCAGTAACATCCTATGCAACTCACGGTTTTTCAACTTAAAGTTTCTTCATAGAGGAAAAAGAAAGTTTTTCAAAGAGTAAAATTATTTCTCAGCACTAGTGGTTGAGTTTAGTGCCTCCACAGCCAGCTATATGCACAGCCCTTTTCACAGTTATTATTTGAGGCAGGGCCTCACCAAGTCACAAGGGGCTCCGGCTGGGCTTGAACGGGGGCTGCTCTTGCACCAGCCCCCAGACCGAATGCGGAGCACACTTGGCTCAAAACATGGGGATTATGTAGTGATGGAAATGAATACAGCCCCTTATGAGCATGCTGCTTAGGGCTGAATGAGCTCCCCACGTCCACAGCTATCTACCTTTTCCTTTCAAAGTAGAATTCTACCGGCACACTACTTCTATTCTGACTTCTTATCATGTTTCTGGTTTACATTAATTTTATCCTTCTTTTTGGCATCTTTTAACATGCCACTCACGATGGATCTTGTCCCAGATCCCTCTACAGGATTTGCTCACAATAGGGAGATTAATTTTCTTAAGCAGCTCCAATCATGCTAATTCACTGCTGAAAGTTCTTAAATAATTGATTACCTATTGTTCAATATTTTTTAAAAATGGAATACGCTCTGAATTCCCTTACCTGTTATTATACAATTTTCTGCCTTATTCCTTCATTTAAGCTATATTTTGTTCATCTCTGATGTTCATATTCCTCATTTTAGTCACTGAAATGTTAGATAATCCATTAACTACCCTTATAATATTCTATTTTTACACATTTTTTTCCCTATGTCTACTACCACTATACAAAATTCGGCTGAGTAAAGTTCACATATATGATGTTAAATAGAGGGAAATACGCAAAGTGAAAACCAGGCAAAGCTTTTCTACAGCGATGGGGTCCAGATCGTGGCTGGCCACGGGATGCTTGTCACCGGAAAGAGGTGCGCAGGCACAGTCAATACAGGGGGGCCGTGCTCTGCTTTTATCTTCGCACTGGCTACACGGCTTTCTTCTGTGTAAAATTTCATCAGGTTATACAATGAAAATGTGTAAAATTCAGAGCTACTCAAAGTGAAACCTACAAAGAAAGGAAAACTGGTATTGTAGACAAACTGAAAACGTATGAAACCGTTGTGAATCTCTGTGTGAAGGGAAAACAAATATTAAGCTCTTTCTGTGAGAAAGGAACCGAATCAAGTATTTTCGTTTTCTCCTTAATCTTTGCTCTAATTCTGTAAGATACATTCATTCCTTAATTCTATAAATTATACCGCTTTACAGAAGCAAAATATTAATACTCAAGGATAAGACCATATGCTACATGTAATTTTTTCAGCTTCTCATTCAAATATATTTTACTTCATTCCAGGCTAGAAGTTATCATTGAAACATTTGTAAAATTATAATATTTTATTCATGCATTTAGTGTTGCTTTTAGGAATGAATTTCATCTAGCTGTGCATGACATGGCAGCACACAGCTACTTGGGAGCCTGAGGGAGGGAGGTTGCTCCAGCCCCACAGTTCAAGACCAGGAGGGCAATACAGCAAGAAAGAACTTTAGAGAAAACCAGTAGAGCAATAATGAAAACCAGCTGCATCTGCATCTCATCAGCAACCTATTTGTACATTGTCTGACATTTTAACACTTTCATAATTACATTTACTAATAGCAAATAAATCTGAATAGCAAATAAATCTGAACTATTAGCGCCATATTTTACAAAGTAAGAAACTGGGATTCAGAATTAAACTGATATACAAAGTAAAATAATGTGAAGTAAAGTAATAAGGATTAAGAATTCCTCAGCTAAGAATGGGTGGTAGATCAGCCTTGTAACTCCAGCATTCTGGGACGCTGAGGCAGAAGGATCTCAAATTAGAGTCCAAACTGGGCAACTTAGCTTAGTGAAATTCTGTGTCAAAACTTTAAAATAAGCCAAATTTTGCATGCATGTATCTGGTAATCTGAACAACTATTTTGAAGACAACAATATGCAGTATATCAACCATTGTTGAATTCATGTCATCTTGTCTTTGAAGTTCTGTATATTGTTTCTGATTTTTTAAATTATTTTTACTGTCTGTAAAATTAAAAAAAGAAATTTAAAAATGAAAAGGACTTGCAGATGCGGCTTAGTTCTATAATCCTGGGTTGAATCCCCATACTACAAAAAAAATTCCGACCTTTCTTACTTTAGCTTGATATGACCTGGTCCTTTACTTAATAAAGAAAATATAATTTAGTTGGAATATATGTTATACTAATATTGATATCATTCTTGAGATAAAACATCCATTAGATTATAGACACAAACTCAAAACAAACGAAAGAGAAATGTTAATTTCAGTTTAAAGAATTCAATATAAGCCTGAAAAGAAAGTTTGGTCAGTCTCATAGCATGTGATGATATTATTTAGCAGTTATGTATTCTCTCTTGCTATGTTTCTATTTTTCTTTCTGTTTTGGATCCAGGTGCAGTAAGTACAGCAATTAATATTAACTTGAATGTGATTATTGGGCTCTTCAGTGTCTCATTGGGTTATGTTGACTTGGTAATTTAATTGCTATGCACATGTAAGATGTACTGATTACATTAAAATATGTAAAGGAAACAAGGAAAACCAGACAACATGCAAATATACACTTGGTTATCAGGTGCTCAGCACATCATCCAGGGGAAAGAAATCAAATGATAAGTATTACGATGGTCCTTCAAAGTTTTCTCTGCGGAAGCACATGACCTCTCTACTAAGAGTCTACACTCTAGGAGGCAGGAGGGTCCCAACCGCAAGTTCTGCCTGGGCTGCTGAGGGATGCAGGGAGATGTCATTTAAAAATTAAAAAAGAAAGAAGAAAGAGAGAAAGAGAGGGAGAGAGAGAGAGAAAGGAAGGAAGGAAGGAAGGAAGGAAGGAAGGAAGGAAGGAAGGAAGGAAGGAAGGAAGGAAGGAAGGAAGGAAAGAGAGAGAGAGAGAAAGAAAGAAAGAAAGAAAGAAAGAAAGAAAGAAAGAAAGAAAGAAAGAAAGAAAGAAAGAAAGAAAGAAAGAAAGAAAAAGAGAGAGAGAAAAGGCCAGGCAAGTAGCTCTGTGTGAAGGCCCTGGGCTCAATCTTTAATACTGGCCTCTCCCCCTAAAAACACAACTTACCATTACTTTTCACACATGGCTGTGAATTTTAACATAGATTGAAATAGTCTAAAAATATTCCATGTCTTACTTTAAAGTAGCCCATGGATGTCCTTCTTGATAAAATTATTTCATTAGTGCTCCGGGAGTGTGGCCCATTATGAAGAACTAAACAAGTATGTGGGTTCCAAACCTCTATTGTATGGCCAAGGAGGTCATTAATAAGACACCAGAACAAACACCATATAGACTATGAGTAACAGAGAGACAAGACTCCTTTCTCCAGAGGAGAAGCAAGAGATGCTCTGGCATGAAGGCAGCTAACATCCGGGGGAGCTCTCTCAAGAGGTGGAGTGCAATTTGCTGTACATAGCTGGTAAGACTGAGGCAGCACACTTGCAGTGCCTGTAACACTGACTCAGACACTGAGGAAATGACTCAGACACACTATTTTGTACATGTGGCCATGATTGAGGCTGCAAAATGTAAAGGAAATTTCATGATCTTCCATAGCAACGACTTAAATATTGGCAAAAGAAGAGAGAAAATGCGTTGGTTGATGGTTATTTCTAAAAGACCAAGGGTTAATGTAAGTTGCTAGATGCAGTATCCTTCAATGTAAATTTCAAATAACTATTGAAGGATATTTTTTGGTGCATGCATGTGCTGGGGACACTCTCCACTTCATTCATAAACCTAAACTATTATCGTTTATGATTCTGTATGTTTATTCCTAGGGGCTCATAAGAAAAGGAGAATTCCTTAAGGATGCTCACAGAGCCCCTGTGTTAAATTGAAACAGCCTCCATGATAGACACTTTCAGAGAGAAGGTTGTGTGTTGTGAACAAAGTCAGAGGCGTGGGAATGCTACGGACCATGTGAGTTTGCTTTTGATGTCCTCTCCATCTCATGATTCTTACACTGCACCCTGTAATTTTGCTATTCATAAATAATTATGTATTCAGGATAGATCGCACTGAAGCCACTGACACTTAGATTTGAGGAGAAATAATGTAATATCCTTCTCTAGACTTACTTTGGGAATGTTTACATATATTTCAAAACCACAACTATAGTTTTTATTGTAGCTGCTATTGTTATTAACAACTACTTTTATAGTATAATCGAAATAACTTAGATTGGACAAAGCTCCTTTGAGCCACTCTGAGAATAATTCAAAGACACTGATTTGATGTTCATTTACAAACACGGAAAAATAGCATTTGTGCCATGTGTTTAAAGCCTCAGTGTGTGCAAATGAGTTTCCCGATATTCTGAAGTAAAATATATAATCCATCATTGAGATTACATTTTCTTGACTAACTCACACATCAGTCTTCACAAGATTATAAAGTATGATCTTTTTTCTGGAATATAACAGGCAATTAGCCATTATGCAACATCTCAACAGTCACCTTACTCTCCAGAGTCTTTCTAGATTAATTCTTCCATTTAGCCGTAGCAAAATGATAAAGATCTTTTTCTCCTATGTCAAAGGATGTATTAATGGTTCCATTGTACTTATCATTAAGTACACATGGCCTGTTTTGAATTCCATTTTATTTTTGTTGACCCATATAGCATCCACCAACAGCACATAACTATGAAGCAATGCAGTGTTATTGGTCTGAATTGAGATGTGCATAAGCATAAATGTACATCAAGGTTTAAAGACATGATGAAATCAACATAAAATATTAAATATTGATTACACATTGAAATGATAATTTTTAATTAGTGGGTTAAATATGATATATTATTAAGATTTTACTGTTTTACTTTTTAATATGGCTACTAAGATTTTAAGTTCATGAATGCAGAGCATATAATATTTTTATTGGCTACTGCAGCATTACATAATCAATTTTATGAAAGTAAGAATTAACTTGCATTTTTATGGTTTGTATTCCTAGACATGTTAGATTAGTATATGTGCTGCTGAAGCAGGTGCTCAGAGATGTTAAACAGTAGTGTTTCCAGTCCCTCCCCCGCGCAGTTAATGTGAGACACTGAGCTCAGTTTTCTGTTTTTATCAGTTGCAATATTATCACAAAGCATTTATAATTGATAATCAAATTGATTTTATAATATTCTATCTTTAGCTCCTACCTAGCATATCTTTCTCCTGCCCCAACTATTGCTAACAGCACTCTTTGAAAAGTTGTTTCTCTGGGTTCTCAACAGCTGACCTATGTGGATTGTCTATTTCTTCAATGTGTCTCATCAGTAGTTGTCACGTATTCATCATCCTCCGCACCAGAAGGGAGGAGGTGCTGCCTGTATGATGGTAGGTTTACAAATAAAACATATACATATGTGTTCATGAGCAAGTGTATATAATTAAACTCATTTTATATAATTTGTATTGACTTATATGCATATATAATTTTAAATAAATTGTCAAATATATGTAGGAGCTGGAAAGATAATATAAAAATAAGATTCTTTTTGAGGGTGTTCCTAGGAGGGTGATTCCACCCAGCATGTGGACACAGAGGTCAAACGCAGCCTTACAGAATGCTCTCAGAGGAAGAGTAATAGTCATTATCAACCAGGACTGGTTAGCATCTTCGGTGGTGATAATGCCTGAGCTGTACAGGTCAGGGCCCAGCAGTCTCTGCTACACACCTCATAACCATAGAAATTATTTTAAGTTTGTAGGTCTGATAATCAAACATTATTTGGCCAATGGAATATGGGCTCAGCTGGAAGTCACAGGCTTCAAAGCCTTGACTTCAGTGTATGTCTCTTAATTTTTAAGAGGAACACAGGCTAATGGGTTTGTAGCTAGAGACATAGTTCTCATATCAGATCACTGGGCAGTCAGTGCTGAAATGTACAAGCGCTTTCAAAGAGTTTGCTTAACATATTCTCTAATACTACACTCACAGACATTTATGAAGATGTATACTCCCTCTGCAATCAGCATAATACTAATAATAATCCAATGTTTCATGAGTTTTAAACATGTCCCAAAATTTTCACTTCTCTTCACATATTACTACCATTATTATGTTACTCAGCGCAGGCTCTAAGAAACAATTCCAAAATCTCTATGACTTATAAAAATATGTATTTGTTTATTCCTCACACACTGTCATGCTACTATAATTACTTCAACTCCGGCATTCATCACATTTGTAAATTTATCATTCTTTTTTATTTTGACCCCACTGGAATGCATTGAACACTCTCTACCTAAGAGCATAAATGAATAATCTATCTCTTTGAGTACTTAAACTTCCAGGACATGGGAAGTTGTTTGAACCAGTCTCCTGCTAAGTATAATTCTATCAGTTGGATTTCTTTTTAACAGAACAGTTGTTGATCAAACTAAGTGCCCGAAAGGATTTTTAGAAGCAAGATGTAGGAGAGAGAAAGTAACCAAGAATGTGAACTAAGCATTGTCAGTGAAGGATCTGCCAATTTAAAAAGTGTATGATAAAAGCCTTAAAGGCTGACTCCTGGATCATCCTGAGGAAGAATGAACTTTCTACCCCAAATTTGAGTTGAGGGTCAACACTTGAAAGCCATATACCCACAGTGAAGACTTGAAAAGCTTTATTACATAATTCACTTTACTAGCAGGTTTCCAAAGCAACTCTGAGGTGAGCCTGGCTTGGCTCATAGACAAATGTATATAATGTGACACAAAGAAACATGAAAAGGAATTATGCTGTTACATAAACACAGGAGAATAAAATATTAATTGTCGAGTGAAAGAAACAAAAATACATGAGGAATGATCCTTAAACAGATAAAAATCAACCATTCACATCATAGATAGATAGGAGAGAGACACGGTGGAGAAAATCGGGGAGCATCTTCACACTATTGATCTGATTTCACTCTGTGTTAATCCATCTAGCCCTCTGTCTGGATTTGTGCAGTTTTATATTTACACTAAAAGGCATTTCATTTTCTTTAAGAAGAATGAATACTTACCATTACTCAGAGATAAAATATTCTACACTTTTAGCCCAGAAACTATAGTATTTCAGTGTCTAAGAGCATAGTCTTTTAGAAAACAATTCCTAGATTCAAATTCTACCTCCAATATATATGGCACAACCCTCAGGATGGTAGTTATTTTTCTATTTCAATTTCTTTAGCTGTAAAATGAAAAACAAGCACAACGATGTCATGCTTTGGGTTGAAAATAGTATTTAATAATATATGGAAATCACATGAAATGGAGCAAGTTACTTTATCACATACTTTGGTAGAATTTATTATGTTTTTGATATTTTTTGCAAGTCAATTCCTCAGCATATCTTATTTTCATCATACTTTAATCTTGAACATGTGTGATTTGAATTCTTACAACCTTTTCATTGCAGTAACTTTACCCAGTAGCTTTTATGTAAATGTGGTAACCATTAAATCTTTGAAATTAAAAAAAATTAACCTCCAATTGCTATTTCATTACTTGCAACGTTATCAAACTTTGTTGGAATAAATATGCATAGTCTGGTGCTCAGTTTTGACTTATAGATCTCACACAGAAATGAGAGTCAAAAATCAAAGAAGCTAATTCCCTCTCCTTTTTGCTATCATTTTCAGTGGAAAGGAGTGGTTTCCACTCAGCTAGCGGCACATAAGAAGCCTGTTGGTGACTGAGGGTCTGTTTCCCTCATGTAAGATCTGCGTGTGGCAACTGGACAGCCCAGCCCCAGTGAGCAGCAAGCTCTGCCGGGGAAGGAGCAGGCTTTTCCTTTGGCTCAGTTATCCTGCTCAAGGGACCCAAGTAAACGCTCACCTCTTCTTGCTTAAATTCATTTTTCTATATGGAATTGATACATCCTCTTTTTCCACTAGTGAGAATACAGTGAAAAATCAACAGCATTGCTGAGCTAGCAGATTAGTAGTGAAACCACAAGGGAAATGGAGAGTTAACCAACCAGTTTGGACCCCAGGAGTTGTAATATTGATAGACTGTGATGCGCCAGCTGACCTTTCAATCCAGTCTTGGTGGAGTGTGCTGTACATTCTGTTAGGAGAAATTTGTTAATCTATAACAAAGTCAAAGCAGCAAGCATCAATGGGCCAGCAGAAAAGAACTCAGGAGTGTCCTGATGACAGAGGAAGCAGCGAGAGTGACGTGAAGAAGGACACTTCTACAGGAGGACCGGATCAGGAGACTGTGAACCAGGCGCGAATTGACGACAAGCCAACCGGGCTTGAAAAATGAGGTTAAAGGAATGAGAAATATGTAAAGGAAATTTAAACTACTTTTCCGTTTTACCTAGAATCAGCCCTGGCTTTGTGCCTAAGGCTTTTTGGGAAGATACGAAGCATTAAAATAACTAATTATAAGCACACTTGAAACCATTACATAAGGCCTTTATACAAATGCAGACAAACTTTCTAATTGCAGCTATGGGATCCTGGGGTATGTAATATTGTATGAAACCACGGTACTAGCATTTTAGTTACTTATGCAAAAATCACATCTGCAATTGATAGAAATATTTATCAGTGTGTTCACTAAAATGAAAATGCACTGAAGCAAGTAATAACATTTAAAACAAATAGGAAAGCCCAAATGAAAATGAAGCATTTGAGTAATTACACAGTGTGCAGCTTGGAATAAATGATATCAGAATCTCCTTCTGTTTCAAATCAATAACACTGAAAAGTGACAGACTCTTGATGATACAGTATAGCAAAAATTTAATCCATAAAAATATACTTGTAAAACATTTCCAGACAATAGGATATTTGCTGTTCTTCTTGTTGCAAAATGATTGGCTCTTGGAAATCGTTAGGTTTATATTTTTCATGGATGATCTATCCTCACATAGAAGTCATACATTTGGATTAAGATTCTAGTATTTCCCATTTTGTTAAAGACATTGGTAAGTTGTTACACATTCGTATTGTTTTGGGCAGTTTGTTACATATAATATCTGAGTACCATGGAGTCAGATGTATGATCAGATGTTCTATGATTTCTTGTATTAAATTTAAAATATTCATAACTACTTAAGGGTCACTGTCTTTGTTGTGCCTCCTAAGTATTTTTAATAATTTCAGGTTATACCTTCTAGCACTCTGATTTTATCCTCATTTATCTATTTACTCAGTTAGTCAGTCATCAATAAATTCATCTTCATTCATCCAAGAAGTTGTAGGAAGTTTCTCATTCTATATCTACCAAGCTGGCAAGAATCACAAGAAACACTAAGAGAGAAAGGCTCAGATTCTGTCCTTACAGTTTAGTGAAGAAAACATGTTTTTCAATTGCCTCAATATTTAAGATGATAGGGTATTAACTTCCCATGCACTCTAGTATATTCTCCAAAAGGTTGTTTACTTCAGATCTTTTTGGTAACAACCTGTTTTATTCTACTATGGAAGAACAGTTGAATAAGAATCTGAATGTCAGTATCAGGCTCACCAAGGCCACTTGGACCAGGTGGTCTCAATTTTCAGAAGATGGAGGGACAAGTTCTACATATGAGGCTCTCAGGTAGCGTCCTGTGTGAATAAAGAATAGCCCTGAAGTCAGAAGTAGTGTGGCAGCTATGTACAAGTAGAGGCAGAAATGGAGAGCCTGTCAGCCCGGCTCTAAAACAGTGAAGGCATTTGTACACCTCAGCCAGGGCTTTGAGGCTTGCTGCTAACACTCCATTGAGAATTGCCCAATCACATTGGCTTCCCCTTCACATGATTATTTGTTAATATATCAGGGCCCCATAACTATAAGAATCCCTAATAAACATTATTTCCATTTAGCATCTGAAGCATTTGAAATCTGCTGTATTTGCCGGCATCTCTCAGTTATATAGCCAAGATCTGGTGTTTGGTATTCCGGAATCCAGGTCCAGTAGACAGGAACTTTCTGTGCATTTAACTTCATAGCAAAAGCCACAATTGTAGAGAGTTAGTTCAGCAGTAGAAATCAGGACTCTACCTGTGAAACCTTCCTAATACTGCCTTAACAAACTACCACACAAGTGCTTGGCAAAACAGGAATATATTGTTTCATAGTTCTGAACACTGCAAGTTAGCAATAAAGGTGTCAGTTAAATCAGTTTCTTCTAAGGACTGTGAAGGAAAATCTGATCAATTACTCTCTCTGAACTTCTAGTAGTTTGCCCGCAATCCTGAGTGCCCTTTGACTTGTAGAAATTTTATTCCAATACTTCATTTTTACATATTTTTCCTGTTTTCTCTATCACTGTGTTCAATGATGTGTACTTTTCTCTTTTGTAAGGGCATCAGTACAATTTACTCCTTAGAGCCCTTCTAGAGGACCTCACTTTAACTCTATCATTGTAATAAACCTGTATCCAAATAATGTCACAGTCAGAGGTCCTGGTAGTTAAGGATCCAGCATATCTTTAATTAGAGACACAATTCAACCCATAAGAGCTTCAAACTCAAAGCTCCAGAAATCTTGCTTTCAGTAAGTACTACTACTCAGCAGTCTTAACTGTGGCAAGTGAGGAGCGTGGCTCTGACAATTACTATGTAAAAAGTAACTCAGAATCTGAACCCACAGTCATAGTAATGCATACGCATCCTCACACAGGCACTGAGTAAGCACAGTGAGAGTGTTTGGAGACACCCATGTGTAACTTGTTTTTCAGTCCTCAGCCCTGCTTGTCAAGCCTGCCTCTATGGCTCTGCCCCTTCGTTTCACAGGCAACATGGTGCTTTGTGCAGCCCAGCATTCTTTCCATCCTTGGTACCCAGGAGCCTGGGTGCTTTCCAGCAATGGCTTCTCCATTTGGCAAAATTTCTGGGCTTTGGCCTCAGTGCATCCCCAGATATTTTGTTCTTGTAAGACAGAGGAGAAGCCACAGTGGACATGTTTTAGGTCTGGGGCAGACACAACAAATCTAGACAAACTGAAAAGGTTTTAAATTTCAAGATCGGGGAATTACTTAAATAAGAGGAGTGGCATATATTCTGAGGTGTACACTACATATGATTTTTCTCTGCCACAAAGATGATAATTTACTTCCCAGAATGTAGTGGGATCTCATATGGCTAACCTGTTAGGAAATATTGCAGCTGAGTTTTATGGCCCATCAATATCTGTATATTAAAGACCTAACTCCCAGATCCTCAGTACAAACTCTTTTTTGGAAATAGAGTCCTGACAGTGATAATTAGGATCAAATCTGATCTTTCTGATCAAATCTGAATCCATATGACAGGTGTCATTTAGTGGAGGTACGGACACGCAGAGGGGAGGTATGTGAAGAAACACCCAGAAAATCATCTATTAGCTACGGAAAGAGGAGTCTGATGAATTAACTCGTCAGCACGTTGACCTTGGACTTCAGGCATCCCAAACTGTGAGACGATAAGCGTGTGTGGTCAAGGCTGTCCCTTCTGTGGTGCTTCGTTGTGACATTCCTGGAAAGTAACCATGGCAGCTTTCATCAGCAAAGCAGTTCAGTTACTGAGTCTCTTTCTAACTGCACTTAGGGAACAATCATTCACCTGGGGGTGCAGTTTGTTATAATTCTTCACAGAACAAAAAGCTCAGGAACAAAACTAAGTCAGATTGTGCTAAATAGTAATCAGTCAATTTTCAATTAAATTATATTTTACACAATGTTTGAAAATCCGTCAGAGACTCGGTACAGCTCTAAACTGAAACAAGTTCTATGTCTTACAGGTGCGGTCTCCAGCTTGGCACTACAGAAGACGGGGGGACTGTGCAGGGCAGGGCTAACGGGAGATCTCAGGTTGCTTGATGTGGAGGAGTTGGCCAGGAGCGAATGATTAAACTGTAGACAAAAGCACACAGACTCTCTGAAGAGTGAATGGCAAAAATGCACAAGTAATTAAACCACAGACAAAAAGCGCTCAAGCTCTGTGAGAATAATTAAAGCATAGGGCAAAAGGGATGTGGGCTTTGTGAGGGGCAAATGATTAACTTATGGGGCAAAAGCACACAGGCTGTGTGAGAACTGAATGTTTAAATGACAAGTTTAGGTTAGGAAAGCTGTCCTCCTTCGCCCTTCTCCTTTCCCCCAGAAAATCTGCTTCACCTGGAGACGGTGCCTGGCCCAAACTGCCTTATCTCCTACTTTTTTCTCGTACACTGGTATTTTAAATAAAAGCCAGAGAGTTCTCAGCTGGGTGGCTATTTCCTCGCGCAGTCTCTCTGGCGGCTGGCTGCTCTGGGCTGAGCAGTAGCCCCTCTAGGCCTCTGGGTGGAGAGAACTGAGTTTTGTCTCCCCTCCATCTTTTCCATCCTCCACACTGAGAAGTCCACGTGTGTTCTTCAGGAGACGTTGTGCCTCCGGCCTTCCCCCTCCCTCGGCCTCATCACAGGCTGAAACCAAACAGCTGACTGACCACGGGGCCCTGCAGCTTAGAAAAGTGTGAGCCAAAATAGCCTTTTCCTTTGCGATTCACAAAGATACTTGTTGCAGTAGCAGAGACTACCACACATCATAGAGAAAGGTGCAAGTCTAAGTTCTGGACATCTAGTTGTAGGACAAGCTCTACCTGCTACAAGAATTTTCTAAATGACAACAAAAATGAAAGGAACACTTACTGATTCAAGATTCATCCAGACACTGAATGAAAAAGAGTTAAGGGTATGTCATCCAAGTGATAGCAATAGATATTTTTATATTTTTAGATACAAAACTTAAGTATTGTGCTCACTTCAGTAGCACATATACTAAAAAACTTGTTTTTTCTGTATGAGGCTTCTATACTCTTTAAAAAAATACTTCAAACAAATATTCACAAATTCCACCACCCATATAAGATATATTTCATTATTTGATACTGTTCTTTGCTGGGAGTATTACTTTATATTTGGTGTAAGTATATTAATAGCTTGCTAAAATTCTGTATGCCAAAAACTATGTAGACTAATGACTTTTAGAAAATAGAATATGAAACTTCAAAACTATATTGTATTATATTTCTCAAAAAAATAGTTACTAGTTTCACAGGTGAAACTAGTAAATGTAAAGTACATGAAAGTTTATGGGGAAAATCTTTTCAATACTTCCACATCCTGTCTCAAACCCATCCACCCCTAAAGCTCCGCATTTTTAAAATAAGTAGCCCATAAGTACAAGTAAAAATTACACATAAGTAACTGGAGAAAAGTTAAATGGTATAATTCTTGGATGCATCAAATATGGTCCTCTTCAACAGAATTTAAGGAAATTAATCATTTATACTTTGTCTAAAAATGCTAAGCATATTTCTAAAGTTCCCAACACAAGTATGGAAATAATATTGCATAATTATCAATCAACTGAATATTTTCCCTTCTTACTTTGCGACATGTATCTGTGAAAAATATTAGCTATAATAAATGCTCGTATTATCTTTCATTTTATCATTGTCATAAACGCTTATCTAGTTATGCTCAAGTGAAAAACAAGCAGAACTGCAAGACAATTAGAAAACAAGACACAACTTTCCTGAAAATATAGCAAATTCAAAGATTTACAAATACATTACCAGAAGTAAAAACATATTTCTTTGCCACATTTTTATAAAAGATCAATACTTAAAAATCAATGGCACTTTTATACAGTATCAACAAGGAAATTAAAATACCTTAAAATAAATTATGATAAGCCATCACATTTTCCCAGTACCATAAAATTATAAAGGAAATTAAAATATGTATGAGATATCCATAGATAATTATTGTATTTACCCTTATTGAAAATTGTTACAAATACTCATTGAAGAAATAGATCATTGTTAATGGATAGAAAGACTATAAATAAATTCATGTAAGTTATTTCAAAATTCATACATTCAGTCAAAGTCCAAACAATAATTAATCTTTTTTGTAAATATTTTACTTTGATAGAGGACAGATCATTCTGCATAGCAGACACCCACGTTCTCTGTCAGTGCCCTCATCAACATAGCAGAAATAGTATGAAATAGTATAGTGTGGGGCAGTCCACCCTACGAAGTAATGAGAAGTTCCGGTGAGAGCTAAATGAATTAGAAAATGTTAGATGCTTAACAAACAATATCTCCCTAATTCCACGCATGAATTCAGGTCATTATTTTAATACATATTATATATACTAATAATTGTGTTCTACTATTTTGTCACTAGACTATCATTAGAAAAATATATTTTTAAAGAAAGGTAACTTTTTTATTTTAAAGGGAAGAGTAAAAAAAGAACAATAGCAAAATACCATATCATAGACTAAAATAAAACAAAGCAAAAGCAAGGTATTTCAAAACAAAAATAATAGGAATTAACAGTGGTCATTATATTACATATTGTTATCTTCAGTAGAGTTGCTCAGATTACCAGAAGTAAGAATGCAAGATTGATCAAAGCATTAAAGAAAATAAAAATTAATAATTAAAAAAATCATTAGAGATAATGCAATTTTAATATTATTTAATTTTAGTGCCCCTAATCAAATGATGAAATATTGATAAATTCCAAAGAAATTCTACTTAAATATTTTTGAAACATGTCTTTATATAAAACAAGCAATAACATGTACTAGCTATACTGAAAGTATGAATTACAAGTAATATATTTTAAATCTTGAAAACATACAGTAGTAACATCAAAATACTGGGATGAAACATGAAATTTAATATATATGGATATATGGATATAGATGTACATATATATTTACCAATGGTTTAAAGAGAGTGGTTTGTAGTTATGTGCTGCATATATTGATTCTTATTAATTTAGGATGAACTTTAATATCATGTTTGCCTCAAGGAATAGAAACATTTAAATTTTAATATGACAATAACTGGTCTCATATTACCGGCCAGGATGCACCGCATGTGCGTGAGATCAACGCCTGTGAGCAACAATCAATGAAAGTCTAAGAAAAATGCCAAAATATCTGTATATTTTAGTTGTAAAAAGTTTTTACAGTAAGTTCAAGGCTTACTAATACTCAAGTTGTGAACTTTCACAGATACAAATGGACATGAAATCATGTAGACGCAAACAAGTCATGGAAGTAGCTCACGAGTCTGCTGAACATGGTCCCCCTGTGCTGCTGTGTGCTCGCTGTATGGTGCGATAGTGTGCAGCAGTGTGGTGCTCAGCCAGTGCCCAGGACGTCCGGAAGCGAGAGAAGAGCAGTGGCGATGCAGAGGGGACCGCACGGTGCGCAAAGCAGTAACCATGGACACCAAGAGAAAATAGTAACTTACATTTTTATGCTGAACTGTACCGCCACTTTAAGGTAACTGTAGAAGTAAGTTTATTTAGAGTATTTGTGTGTGTTTGGTTTTTTATGCTTTACATTGTGTATTTGTGTCAAAGGGGTAATAGATTCACTTTGTTGGACTTAAAACGAATCTGACTTACAGACATTCTCTCAGAATTGAACTCGTTCATAAGTCATGGACTTGCTGTATAATTTCATAAATACCGGATAAAAGTATATAAATATAATCCAGTGGAAAAAATGGATAATAATTTTAATATACAGTATATAGAAAAGACATTAAAATGCCCTAAATATATGACAAGCTTAGTTTCATCAAATTATAATTAAAATTAAAAATGAAAGATGCTACTGTATGGACACCAGAAAAGCTAAACTAAAAAAGTAGAAACTCAAAATATTAGTCTGAAACAAACATACCTCTCCTATGCTTCCAGAGGAGATGTAATTTTGAATCGGTGTGGAATTGTCCAGTAGAATTTAATTGATGCATTCACAAACCTAGTCAACCCTGTATATTTAACTACCCAACAGAAAAATACATATGTACATCAAAGTCATATATAAGTATCTTCACAGTATCACTGCATGGAGTAACTTCCAAGAAATTTTTGAAATGTTCACAGTATTAAATCCATGGCATACAATAAAACCTTGTGGTATGATCACACTGTAGAATGCTACAAAGTATTGAGAACAAAAAGCTTACAAATAAACATGAAAACTCGTAACAGTCTAACAAAGAATATATTTAAGAAGATTAAAAGCAAAAAGAGAAATATACGGTTTCTTTTATTAAAAGTTTGAATAAGCACAACACCCTACCATGTTAGAAGTCAGGACACTGGCGCTTCTTGGACCAGCAGTGATGGGACAGAAAAGGCGAGACCTTCTGGAGTACTGGCCTGGGCTCACTTCTCTCAGATTCCAGTCATGCTGGAGTACTCATTCTATAAATTTACATCAAGCTATTCATAACTTGTGCCTTTTTCTGTATACATTTTATACTTAAATAAAATTTAAATATAAAATACAAAGTATAAAATTTTAAGTATAAAATATATAACAGTATATATTTTATACTTAAATAAAATTCACTTAGGAAAATTATCTGCTATGTGAAATGAAATGCCTTCAGAATAACACCATAACTTAAGATTTATCAGCTTAATAATAATACAGTCAGATGACTATTCCCGGTCTCACAGAGAAGGGGAGTTTCTACCCTTTGTCACAGAGACAGTAGCACTTCTCCTCATATGTGTACATCGTGACAATAATTTGGGTATGTCCAACTGAAGTTCTGTAATTATGAAAATTGGAGATAAAATCATAAAATATGGAAATTTGCATTGCCACTTTTATTTTCATTTCTAGAAAGTCTGTCTTAGAAGTTGTTACAGCCCTATACTAACAAAAACCATTTCACAATGTAATGCGTGCTTCTCTAAGTCAAGAGTTTGTGAAGATTAACTCACTTCTCTCCTGTATTTTCACGAACATAGTCTTGGTTTCCCACCTGCCATGCACGCTGACGACAGTGAAGACAGAAAGCGCCTAACACACTGTCTTATCTCACCCAGCACAGAGACCCCAGCTTTCTTTCATGCTCCTTACTTTTAAAGCATCTGGAAATAGCCGGCCCAGTAAATTATTCAGCTTCATCTAACCACTGTGACCATGTGTATTTTCTGGAGGGCTATTGATCCTTTGGTCAACTCAGTGTGCTAATGTATTATACAAGTCCTCACTGCCACCAGCATCGTCTTCACCGTTATTGGAGTCGGGGATGCCTCTCCTACATTTGCATCCTTCAAACACACGCTTAGTTTCCACCCAGTGCAGCCACATATTCAGAGTATGAAATCTGAGCACACAGCAGTACCAGCCTGACCAGTCCCACTTGTCCCACTTGCGGTAATACATTGTGAAGGCCACTGACTTACACACTCCTTTTGAAGCTTCAGCACATGATTGCAAATGACACGTGTGACATCCAGCAGCCCCCTCCCCTCCTTTTTTGACATATTCACAGATTACAGTGGGAAGTGGGAACAAGGAGGTAAATGGCAGCCCCCATCACCTAATGAGACATTTATTAAGAAACTAGGACTGATTATAAGCTGCAAATTAGCCCTAATGTAGGTAATCAGCAGAGATGTCACGTTGGTAAGGGAAAATGATAAACAGCCACATGCTCATCCCTCGCTCATAAAAAGCTACCTACAGTTCATTACAGACGGTAATTTGCTGGAATCCCAAGATATAGGTGGAGGAAGTAGTTTTTTCTAAAGTGCATTCATCAGTGCTTTTTCATATTTCAGGGCAGATTTCATAGATTACTTAATCACACTTTTGAGATTTTAAAATTGTACGTAGCTACTATGGATATGAGTCACAAACTGTCAGTAGATTGTGAGACTATGGAATGTGTCAACAAAAAGCAAAGAGTTAATATTCGAAGAACTGAAATATATAGATGTGTACAAAATTTAAAATATATATATATAGAAACATTTATTTATTATTAAACATTTATTTATTATTAAATACTGGAAATAAATTATATACATATACACACACACACACATATATATACATATAATTTTTATCCACTGTTCTTTCTTTTTCAATATTTTTATGGCCTTTTCAATATATTGGTAAGATAGTTAAGAACACACTGGGCATGCATGTACCCCAATAAGAATTCAAAACTTACATGGGGGAAGATTTATACGATCTGAAGAGAAACCAGAGTATCAAAACTTACATGGAAGTGTCTAGATTTATAGAAAATATTACTAGCGAGGTTTATAACTTCATGAATACTCAGGCAATATCTTTGAAACGTGGATATTTTGTTTAGTAGACATATGAGAAAATATTAGTTGTCACCAGATTCCAGCTTGAAAAATCATGTTATTTATGTCAAGTAAGTTTTAAATTTATTTGCATTTTAAACTTACTCACGATAAATGCTTTTTTCCTTTCCCAAACCTAAGCATTTCACAGAGACAAAATCATATAAATATATAAAATATTGATGTTCACTATTTTTACATAATATTATAGATTTGGACAAAGGAAAATTCTATGATGATCACTTTATACATTGTTTTATCAAATGAAATATGTAGTCCTAGAAAGAGATTTATCCAAGCTGAATATTTACCAACTATTCATATCTAGAAGATATAGTACCAAAATAATATTAATATCTTGAAAGGTAAAAGAAACAAATAAATAAACACAATCCAGTGGACTAAGAACTTTAAAATAGTGTTTTATAAGAAAGTGCTGTTATCCTAGTGATCACTGGAATATAAAAATCTTAAAGCACCTCAATATATTCAATTCTTTCACCCATTTGACAAATATTTGCCTCTAGCCATTACTGAGATATCATGTACCGTGTAACTACAAAACAACTTTTAAGAGAATTTCTTTGTTCTTTTTTAACTAAGAGTATTTTCTCTCAGGATATAGAAAATTTTAATTTATCGTATTTGATTTATCATATTTGATAAGTTCCTCTTATTGTCAATGTTTTTCTGATGTTCAAAATATCTTTTCTATGCTGAGTTGATGAAAATATTTTCTCATATTACTGTAATAATTTTTACTTCCACATGTATATTCACCTCTTACATAGAATGTTTTAATGATGGCATATGGTAAGTTTGTTTTACTTTTTAAAATTAATATCATGATATCAGATAGTGATATCAAGAGAGCTGATTTATTAAAATAAACTCAACAAGTGTAACTAATCCATAGAATCAGAAACAGTGGTGCTTGGATCTTGTGGGAGCACAGCTAATACTGAACTCACCAGTAATGGACAGAAAGGTTCTTGCTAAGATCAGGAACAAGGCAAAGAAAGCATCTCTGACTACTTCCATTCAATGTCTTACTAGAGATCCTAATTATGCAATAATAAAGGAAAACAAACATGGGAAAGAGTAGAAATATTCTTTTTCTCAAGTGGTATGATTGTCTGGATAGAAAATATAAAGTAATCAACAATAAAACTACTACATCTAATAAACGTTTCCAACATAGTTGTAAGATGCAAGGGTAATATAGAGAAGTCGAGTACTTCATCACATACCAGCAAAATATATGGAATTTGAAATTGAAAACAGTGTGTCCTTTACACTAGTATCAGCAAACAAAAATAAATCAGAATCTAGCTATAAATCTAGCAAAATAGGTAAATCTCTGTGAAGATGAAACTACAAAGCCAATTAAAGAAGTCTGAGAAAACTTTAAAGTGGCAATCTATGTTCATAGATATGAAAACTCAAATTTCTGAAAACTTCTCTTCTTCCCCACTTGACTCATAGGTGTAATGCAACCCTAATAAGACAAGTTATTATGAATCACAATGAATGGGTTCATATTTTCATGGGGAGCAAATTGGTCTGGAGCGATCAGCCCGGTATTGAAGCAAACAACAAGGTTAGAGGTATAACTTCAACTATCTAACCGACAGTATCTGACTTTAAGACTCAGACTAAATAATACTAATCACAATAACTAACTCTGGGAGGCTGAGACAGGAAGATGTAGGGCAACTTAGTAACTCAGGAAGACTATGTCTCAAAACAGAAAAATAAATAAGGCTGTGATGTGCTTAGGGAGAAGGCCATGGGTTTAGTCCCTAGTGCCACGCATGCACCTTGTAGTAACTGAAGCTCATGTGGCATTTGTGAAAAACAAGATTCAGATCAATGAAGCAGAGTAAAAAGTCATAAACAGATGCACACAATTACGCCTGACCGATCTTTGGCCAAGACTCAAAGACTCTTCAAGGAGAAAGTATGGCCTTTCCAACAAGTGCAACTGGAACAGCTAAGTATTCATGTGTAGAACCTGACCTTATACCTTTAATAAAATTAACTTAAAAAGTTTCATAAACTTTTAAAAATCTACATAATTCCTACAAGATAGCATAGGAGATATTCACAGTTACCTAGTTTTAGATGGAACACCACCAGCAAGACGGTTCATGTATGAAGTAAAATACAAGCATTGATAACTGCACTTGATTATAATGAGCCCTCAAGCTCTGCAGAAGATACTATTAAAAGAATCAACAACAAGCTACCGGCTGAGAGAGATTTACAATGCATGTACTGATAAAGGACTGGTACCCAAATTATGAAACAAATTTACGTTCAACAACATGAAAACAAATGAACCAATTAAAACTGAGCTTAAGATATAAACAGACATTTAAACAAAGCAAAAACATAATTGGAAAATAATGTGAAAAGATTCCCCAAATCCTGAAGTCAAGAACAATGAGTCAAAGTGACAAGAGCGGCAAAACGCCCACACTAACAAGACCAAGCGCTGCCAAGTACTGGGACCAGCACCGCTATCAGTTATCACTGGAGAAGACTCAGACACGCTGCAGCCACCGCGTGAAGTTTTCGCCAATTGTTTTTTGGTTTTGCCCATGTGGAACATACTTGGATTCATGAGCTAATATTTTTCATTCTTTTTTACACAAAACTGTTGGAAAGGTGTTAACATAAAAACGTGCCCTGAACACTTACAGCAGCTTTATTCATGTAATCCTGGACACAACCAGCTAATCCTTCAGTAGGTGACTAAGCACCTTCTGTTACATCTAGACAGCACAGTATTGCTTAGCTATAAGAAGGAACCAGCCATCAAGCCCTAAAAAGACATAGCAAAGTCTTAAGCACATTTTTCTGAATGAAAGAAGCCCGTGTGGAAAGGCTATGTACCGTACGATCACAACTGCGTGCATGCTGGGAAAGGAACAACTACAGAGACAGTAGGTAGATTGGTTGTTGCTAATACTTAGGAGCATGAATGTACAGCTAGGAAAAGAACAGAGAAATATTAACGTAGTAAAACCATTGTGATGATCCTAAAATGGTGAACACATACCAGTGTAATTTGCCAATATATGAAAGCACATAACATGAAGCGTGGACCCTAGTATGTACTGGTGGCATCTATTAATAATGTACCTATGGAGATAGGGTTGCAGCTTAGTGGTGGAATGCTTGCCTAGTGTGCACAACACCATGAGTTCAATTCTCAGTACTTCAAATAAAAAGTGTTAATACATCCTGATTAATGTGAACAGATATACCACTCTAATGAAAGTTAGGAATTATAGAGAAACCTGTGCAGAAGGATAATAGGAAGTTGTACTTTCAGTACATTTTTCTGTATAAAAAATTCTAAAGATGAATTCTATTAATTTAAAAATGCTGCCTGCAGCACGCATATTTCTATCTTCAATAATATCTGTGAAAATGTTGAAATGAAGAATTTATACAGCTTAAAAGAAGAGAGTGACACTGAGCTTAACAGCACGGCCAGATTCCTGTTGCTGTTTAAGAGATGAAACAGCGCAGGAGAGTAGAGGCTGGGCTGCACCCTTGCAGGCTTCACTGCGGGCTACCTTTCTTCTCTTGGTGAAACAAATAATAATCGGTTCGACAGTCAGAGCATATAAGATTTTGAGAATTCTTTGGCCTAGGAAGAGGTATGCTTGAATTACTACAAGGCTTTGTTGCACCAAACTAGAAAAAAAGTGCTTGGGAGAGAAGTATACCAGGTTTTAATCTACAACATTCCATCTCTAAATCATTGCTATAATCCATAAAACACAACCCCTACTGAAAAAAATAGAATAATACGTCTCTTTCTTCATTGAAATGAGACGGTTTTAAGGAGTGAATAAGGAAATTAATTTATCTTTTTAACCAGAGATGTAATTAAACTCCAGAAGAAATCTAACTCCTACTTGAAAATGAGTAATGAGCAACCAGGATGTTTTTAAAAACTAAATTTAGTCATTAAGAGGAAGTTCAGTCTAACAAGGAGCATTTGTCCCCTGCATCCTGCAGCCGTGGAGCGGAAGAGTTTAAAGGAAGCCGTACGGTCCAGCGCGGAACTGGGACTGCACGGAGCATGAGCAACTCCTCTCTAGCGGAAGCCAGCGAGAGCGCTTGATAACATCAGTGTATCATTGAGATTCCCTCAGGCCTTCTCCTTTGACAGGAATACTGCTCACCTGTGAGTGTTTAAACATTTAACTCTTTTATATAGCTCAGTTCAACTAAAATCCTCTGAAAATTTCTGTTAAGCGTGTTAACAATGAATTTATGGCTATTTACAAGTCATTCATTTCATTCTGGGCAATAAATAATATTAAAACAAGTTGGCTTTCATGGGGGCCCAACATTTTTTTGTAATAAATAATGACATCTTTCAATTTTGCATTTAGTTTCTTTGTTTGTCTGGGTATTAGCCCCAAGACCCTGCCTGGTTTCTTACGCTTTTCATTGGCCAAAACTCTGTTCTAGAGTCTTACTGATACAATGATAGCACACTTTCCCCTCAAGTGGTTCTGTCTGGGAGAGGAAAAGCACTTCATTAAGAAAGTAGATTCTAAATTATCACATGAGCATAAAAGGAGAAACTAGTTCTTTAGATCAGTTGGCAGTTTTTTAGAAATTCTTTTTGGAGTCAATGACCTAAAATGTTTGTTTTTGTAAGATGGGTTTGAGCTCTGTAAGGATGGAGCCAACTGCCTAAAGTAGTTCAAGCTGAAAATTCATGGTTTGCTGACTCTCTAAATTACCTGGCATCCTGTGCTCCAGACCTCAGCTACTGTACACACTAGGCAGAAACAAGTTTTAGAAAGGCAGTATGAGTGTTATGTTAATGTCCAACAATCTGAAAGTACAATAGAAACTGCTTTGAAAATCAGATGATCCTCCAGATAATATCAATATGCTGGGAAAGCACAAGCTTTTCTTATGCTACAATGAAATTTTAAATGCATAAGGAATAGCATGCTAAAAATGTCCTTTTATCATGAATAATACTTATACTCACCAATGACATCGTATTTTATATAACATTTGAATATAGATATGTGTGTGTAAATAAATTTGCAAGGATGAAATGATCTTTTCAAAATGGCAAAAAAGCATTTGCTATGAAAAATATGTATTTAGCTCTTGATGTCAGTTTTTGAAAGGATAACAGTAAGAACTGACTTTGTAAGCAAATCCAGGAAATAAATGTAACATGAAAAGAAAGAATTTGGAAGATGTCTTCTTGAGTCCTGGCTTTGTCATTTACCACTGAGATAATTTTACCTTGTTTAAATTTCTAAACTCTGTAATGACCATTTTCATACATAGCTTAAATGAAAATTTATATTCACATGGAAAATTAGGTTGAAAATATTTTACACATTGAAAATAATAAAAGGTCAGTCAATATTAACCAGCCAAGGATAGTACTGATCTTGAGCTCCATGCTGCCTTCATGGCTTTGCAAGAATCATAATTAAGATTTGTAAAAGTTAGATTTTACAGTATAGCAGTATAGCAAAATCCATATGATTTCTATTTTTCTTCTACAGTTGGGCTGCGGAGATTCTTGACTAGATACCGTGACATGAAGCAGCTGTAGTCCTCTTCACTGCAGACCTCACGGCTGGGTGAAAGAACATCTGCACTGAGTAGCCGGCACCAGCACTAGTGGCAAAGCAGAAACTCTCCAAAATTTGGTGTCTTCAAATCCATTGCCATGCTTCGGGAGCACTTCATTTGTCTGTCTGTCTATCTATCTATCTGTCTAGGCAGGGTCCCACTACACAGCGCAGGCTGGCCTTGCACTCATCTATGTAGCCCAGGCTGACCTCAAGCGCACAGTAATCCTCCTTCCTCAGCCTCCCTAAATCTGGGATTAAATGAGCAGGCAACCACACCCAGCCTGTTCATCTATTTAGACTGACAGAGGTTTGGAGAATGTTCCAGAGGGTGAATACATCAAGACTATTTACAAAATAAACTTCATGGTTACATTAAATATCTGAAAACAAAATTCCTTTTTCCTTGGTTCTAGAGAATAAAGTATTCCTAGAGAATCAACTCTACTGATAAATGACACTGAACAGTTTTTATAAAAATATCTTGTGTAAAGAACTATTTAAAAGAAACTGGGTGTGTGTAAAGGTACTCCCATCCTTAGAAGGTTCTTTTTTTTCACTCTGTATATTGTAAGTAAGTTTCACTACAGCCTAAGTGAAGGTCAATGGAACAGATAAAATAAGTGGGGAGGACACGTCCCAGCTGGGGCAATGTGAAGCATGGCCTACATCAAGGAGAGAATCTTTACTTCAGATGACAGTGGGTTTCAGCGTAGAAATACTGGCCAGCATAAGGAGATCTTTCAAACAATGAAAACAGTAATTGCTAATTAAATTCCAAAGCCTAGAAGTTAGTTGATGAAACTAATGGTTAAAATTTGTTTTATCAGCAGCATTTTAAAACACAACCTCAGGCTGGGGATATAGCTCAGTGGAATAAGCGCCTGCCTAGCAAGCGCAGGGTCCTGAGTTCGATCCCCAGTACCGCCAAAAAAATAAAACAAAACCTTGCTACAGTTATTATTCGCAAGTTTTTGTTTAAAAATGTAAAAATTCTACAAATAAATTTGGGAAAGAAGTCCAACATTTTTATTTGATTCATTTTCTTGGTATAATTTAGATACACATAATGATCATATTTATCCCAGGGAATTTGTCCCTGTGTATGGTATATTTTGATTCCTTTCTTTAATCCATTCCCCTCCACCCCCTTCTACCCCTCTTCCCCTCCCTAGTAACAAAGCTTCATTTGTATTTTATCTTTTCTTACCTTTTCTCTTTCTCCCTTCCTTCCTTTCCCTCTCACCAAATAGTATACATTGAAAATTATAAAAGTTTTTTAACAGCACTTAAACCTAAAATATAGTTATATATGTCATTCATGAATTAAAAAATTACTGATTTTCTAAATTGTTACTTTTCTGAACCAGCATGTAGAT
Source organism: Dinomys branickii (assembly GCA_004027595.1). Lineage (NCBI taxonomy): Eukaryota > Metazoa > Chordata > Mammalia > Rodentia > Dinomyidae > Dinomys > Dinomys branickii. The sequence continues at coordinate 33,669 of PVLD010011935.1, read as the reverse complement.
TTAACAGTTCTAATCCTAATATAGTGGAATCCAACATCTGTGCATATTTGTTATAGTTGGTGTACACGTGATCTTATAAAATTTGACAAACTGTTTTCTAAGAAGAAATTTTATGTCAAGAATGGTAAGATTCTTCCAAAGGACATGATTTTTAAAAAACTTTTACCTGACCTATTGCTAAGACGGTATGCTCTGTGTGGCACAGGTTGTCCTCCCAAAGCCCCCACTGGAGGCACAGGTAGGCACGGTAGAGCTCATAAGGTGGTTCTCAGGATCTCCAATTCCTGACGGTCACACCCTCGTGTAACTTCTTCCCCCGAGTGTGATCAAAATCAGCCTGTGACTTGCTGTTAACCCCTAGACCATGGTAAAAACGATGGCAAATCCCTTCCGTGGTGGTATTTTAATACAAGTTTCCATCTCTCTAGAGCTTTCACTAGATTTTGCTATACGTTCTGGCTCTGAAGAAGCAAGTAGCCACTGAGCTTCTTGATCTAAAGAAAGGAATTCTACTGAATATCTTTATGAAATTGGAATGGGTCTCTTCCCTGGTTGACCCTTCAGACAGTAGCCCAGTCCTCTCATACACTGATTATACCCTTGGAGAGCCACAGATAAGCCACGTTGTCTTCAGATTCAAAAACTATAGAACACTAAGTGTGTTTATTCTCAGCAGCTACATTTATGGCCACCTGTTACACTGCACAAAAGTTTGATACGGTTATCTGCAGTGTTTCCAGAGTAAACAGTGCTGTTCCTGATTTCTTGCCCCAGGAAGACATACGTTGTCCAAGGCTAATCACCCTTGGAGGCACTATTTTGTTCCTGATGAGTTTTCTGTATTCCTTAGAGGGAAGTAAAGTGCTCTTGATTGATTTCTGGCTATGGTTTGGGCTTAATATAAAGAATCTCTAGGAAGTCATTGAAGCAATCAACACATGCAAAATGGTGGCAAAACCACATTAGATTAACAGCTCATCTCCTCCAAGGATGCTATCAGAGAAAGCAGCTGTAAACATGGCATAAATTCGATTTAAGTTAAGCACTGCAATCTTGTTCAGGTTATTGATCTTGTCTCTAATAAATTAGTGAGTGAATGTCTGGCTGTGTAGAACAAAGGTTGTTGAAAATTCCTTACCTGAAACATTCCTAAACAGGTCTCAACCCTGCTTAGCCCTTGTTTTTTTCTTTTTTAAAGCATACAGCATAGTTTTTAATCCCCAGTTACTTATCCTTTAGCATTAAAAGAAAGTGTTGTTGTTACACCAACTAATTTGTGGTTTACAGAATCCCAGATGGTGTGCAGAATTACTGAAGAGCACATGGATTAAATCATAGATGAGATTGAATGAAAGGAATAAGTAACACTCGAGAAATGAAAGTATGTGTGTGCTTATTTTAAGTGCTTTGAGTCAGGGATAAGAATATTCATAATTATTTTTCTAGGTAATATATTATAAAAATATTTTTATAGTTAACCATAAAAAGAATTGTGTCAGGTATCATCAGGTAAATGGTCTGGTAAACAAAAAATGAGAAAAATACACCTTCACGTACACAGCAGATTTCCCCCCCATGGGTAAATCCGCTGTAAATAAAAGAACAATGTATAAAGTTAGATGTACAACAGTACTTACTCTCTAAATGTGGCCTTCAGCAATTTATTGACTACTGAAAAAAACATATGACAGCATGAAGCCGGCAAGCAGCAGATAACAGACGATCTGGAAGGAGGATCCTTTCATTCCACACACAGCAGTGGGTGATAAATGGCTCTAATGCCTGTGCTCACTGTTTTCTTCTCTCTTTCCCCCCATGGCATATCTCAGATCAGAGACTCACAGCCCCCAGGAGAACATATCCCGACACAGCCCCTTCCATCTGTGATAGATGCAGTTATCAAGCATCTGTCTGGAGTTGCAACAGGGACAGGCTGATAGCTTGTCATTTGTCTACCAAAACACTTGTTTTTTTTTCAGCCATAAAACAGAAAGTAACATAAAGCAATTTATTTCTGTAAATGCAAGAGGTTTTATAGTCTAAAGTCCAGAGTTTAGCTAGAGGCATTCACAGTATTAACTATTTCTCTTAATTCATACCCTGAAGAGTAATGTTTGTCATACAGATTTCCCACCATGAATGGCAAACTTATTTCTAAACTCCTAACAGCAAAGCTGTTTTAATATTGTGCTTTAGGGAAAAGACAAATGAGAGGATTCCATCAATTTCATAATGACACTGTATCATGAAATTTCTAGTGTCTAATATCACTTGGGATATGTACAAGCATCTAATCCAGGAAAGGTTTAGTGTAGCTCTGAGACAATTGCCTAAAATTTTAATCAATCTATGCACATTTCCCCGATTAGGAATGGGGCCACCTATTACTGAGCTGAAAATAGGCCCACCGTTCAAACTACAGTATCACCTTGCTAACACCAGCACTAAATTGTTCCTTATTAAGAAAATATATAATGGTAATTATAAGCTACTTGTATTTGTTTAGTTGTCTTTAAGAGGAGAGTTTCTGGCCTGTTTAAGAAACTTAATGGTAAAATAAGGAAATGATTCTCTGAGAAGTGCTGTGAGAGTTGTTAAGAGAAGAGCTGCAGAACATTTGAGAACGGGATGTAAGAGCCATAATGAAGATGGAGAGCAATTAAAAGTGCTTGAATCATTTAATAAGCAGAAGAGATTAAGGGAATCTGGGACTCCTAGGAAATCAGAGAGGAGCCCTGAAAATGCTCATTAGTGTCGGGTACCTGCCCTGTGGCAAATATGGGCAGCATTGCCTGGAATCCTGTCTGCAAAGACGGGCTTTTTTATTACCCAGCAGCTGGGAGTAAAGGAAACAGACAGCATCAACTGTGAGGTCCCTGGAAGGAGCTTGGGGAGAATGAGTCAGCGTTTTCAGGGCCACGGCCTCCTCAGTGCTATGCCCTCGAGTGATGCGCAACAGGGAATGGGGAGCCCTGCTTTCTCCTTCCTGCCTAACTGGGAGAGGAGGCTGTGTTACCTCTGCAGCTCCCTTTAGATCCCCTGAGGTTTCTCTGATTTCCCCAGGCAGAGACTATACAGAGCAAGCAATAAAACTTAGTCAATTCTTTCCGGTAGCAAAAAGTACACTTAGGACTGGACTCTGAGTGTCCTTGATGCAAGGGAGCAAGTCACAAGGCTACACGTCAGAGTATATAAATACTAGGAGAACTCTTGCAGATATACAGAGGCTCCGACACTCCACAAGAACCCTGAGAAATGGTGCTGAGATGCCCCAGCAGCATGGAGAAAAGTGAGCATGCAGGCTCACGGAGGTAGAAAAGCCTGAGCTGACATTTCCTACATCAAAATAAGGTAATCAAATGCTCATTTGTGTGGTGCTACTTCAGTGACTGAATCAAGCCAGAAAGTACGCTATGGGCACCCTACAGAAGACGCCCCGGTTATCAAGAAATGAGCATTACAGCAGTGAAAGGGTCCTAGGATCCCATAAATTTCTATGGTGCTATTTCTGTAGGCCAGGGTTAATGACAGGACACACAGCTACAAACCTGGGCTTGCAAGTACCAGTATGGATAATAGTACCCCAAAGCAATAGGGGTCACGTGGTGATGCCTAACCATCACAAACCACAAGGTTAGATTTTCACAAGGACTAGAGCAGTTGAAGGAGTACACAGGGATTTTTGCTTAAAGATGATTATGGAGCTTTTAATAAATTATGGTGTCCGTAGACCTTCCACCAAGGATGCTTCTCAGCTTCCTCAATAGAAACAGTGAAGATAGGAGGCTGAGCATAGTCACTCCAATAAGAAGTCATATTCTTTGCCATTTGCCAAGTTTGTCCTGTCATCAAATGAAGAACTGTCTTAGCTACTTTTCTCCTTACTGAAACAAAATACTTGATACCCAAAGTTAAAGAGCAAAAGGTTTATTTAGCTCATAGTTTGTGGAAGTTTCAGTACATAATCAACTGGCTCCAAGGCAGGGTGGCGCATGACAGAGGAGCAACAGCTCATGGTGGTGGAAGACGGCAAGAACAATGAGAGAGAGAGTGAGACAAGTCTCTTTTGTCCTTTATATTGTGTCTGGCCTACTAGGATTAGGGGAGTGTTAATCCAGTCAGTGGACTGATCCAGCAATCACCCACCCTTTGTTCCAGTGCCCTTAAGCTTAGAACTGCTCTGAGAATTAATTACACATTCTAGATGCAATCACCTCCAAAGAAGAAAACCCTATGACTGCATGAAGCTTTGGAGGGATATCTAGATACAACACACAACAAGAACCTATTGCTGAAGGAGAAGTTAAACTCTTGCAGCTCCAGAAGAATTGTCTAAATCCCTCTAGGGTCTTTATTTGGGAGACTATACACGGGGGAAAAAGGAAAGTCAAACATTTGGAGCTATTTTTTATGTAACTTTTATTGATGGTACTTTTAGAACAAGGGTGACATTAAACCACCTCACAGAGTGGTCAGGTGATAAATTAAATTCTGAATAATGCCCAGCTGACAGTGGTTTCTACTAATCATATACCTGATTTCCAACTTCCCTTGGTCTTTGAAACAAGTCTCATAATTGTCCTAGACTTATAGAATGAGGGCTATTGTTCTTAGGAAGGGGAAGTGTAAACTGACAGAACTCGTCTCCCAGTCCAAATACATCAAGAAGAATCCCACACCCTAGAAACAGAAGGACAAAAGTTACTGTCAGCGGAAAAGCTTTGGTTCCAGAGGAACTTTTCTAACACTCACTAATAAGTAGATCAGAAGGGTATCAGTGGTTAAGTAGATCAGAAGGGTATCAGTGGTGTACTGGGGCAATACACGCTTCAGGATTCCCTTCAGGAATAATTTACTATGCAAACTGCTTGGAATGCTTCTGGAAAACGGTCCTCAGCCGCAATCCTTCCGTAGGGGCTATCTCAGCTGAGAAGTACTGCCTTACAGGCGCTCCTGTGCTCCTCACTGTACCCTGTGGATCTGAATATCTGAGCAATGTAGGGGTACGAATAAGAGCGCTACTTCGTCATCCCAGCAGAGAAAACCTCTCATGTTTGCTGGTCCTCTAAGCTCTGCACTAGTTTGCTGAGACCCCACTCACACTGCGCACCAACTGTTCCTCTTCCTAAGCTCGTTTCTCGCCGTATTTCCCCCAAATAACTAGACAGCGTGCCTTGCCTGCCTATCTGGTTAAGATCCTTCTTTCCGGAGGCTACTCCAAAACACATGAGCACATGATATCGAGCCCCATACATCCAGCAATGCGCTCCTCGCTCGTTTTCAGGTAACTGAACACCTATTCATCATAGAACACAGAAAGTATGAAAGTACATTCATTCACAGAATCTTTGAAAGCTTGGTTTAAGTGAATGAGAAAAAAACTGAGAAACTGAAAAAAACCTCAATGAATGCTTTTCACAAATAATTCAGTTCACTAACAGCTTGCTTCCATTCACGAACTCCACATCAGATGACAAACACGACCACAACCACCTTCCCCACATGAGCAAAACCATGACCGTCTGCCCCAGAGCCAAGTGGGAAAATCAGGTCATGGGCCAAGGTACTGGAACTCTTCCCTACAGGAACTAAGAATTTCTTCCCAGATTATGGAGCGAGATGTTATACTATGGAAATTTCAGATTTTGTGCAATAAATGAATGGTTTTTGTTTTTTGTCTCTAAGTATTGGAAAATATGAATAAAATTTATTATTGATTGCTCAGTGGTAGTGTTTTACAATAGTGGATTTGTTGGAGTGTTGTTTCCATCAAACTTTCTGACAGATGCTTGGAAAACCACAGATAAATGCAGACTCAAATTCCAGTAGAAGTATATCCTTATGATAACATAAACTATGGCATTAGCCTCAGAAAATTTCCACTGAAGGAGAGCAATATCTCAAACCCCAGCTTCAGGAGGTTTGGTGTATGTGTGCATGTGCACATAGATATAGGTTTGGTAAAAAGCACAATGGGTTTTTGTTTTCTGACTCTCCTTCAAAGTCATAATGACCATGAAAATTTTGAAATTGAGGCACCCGCAACACTACAATTAATGACAATCATGGAAAGGCCTTCAAGAACTGCTTCAGAACATGGCAAAAAGGACAGGATAAATGTGTTCACAACGAGCGGGAGTGTTTTGAGGTAAGTAAATAACAATATGCTTTGCTGCAATTTTTTTAAAATTTAATCATTCACCATAGATTTTGGTTACACCTTGTATGTGTATTACTATTCTGATTTATTCATGTATTTTCAAATAGATCCTTTTAAGCACACCCTCATCTATTCTAGTCTCTATGGGAAATTTTAAAATACAGATATTAATAATAAAGGCTGTGGAAAGGCCATTCTTTAAGGTGGTGAACAGCAATCTTTCATTTCATATGGTTCATTTCAATTTTAAGCAATAATACTTTACATTGGAAAGAAGAATGAAATACTGTATGGGTACTTGTGCATCATCTTACTTCAGAAACTTCAAATACGTTTAAGCCTGTGATATTTATGAGACGGTTCCCTGGGATCTGATACTGTACCACCATGCATCTGCATATAAACTGCTTCACACACATTCTGTTATCCCGTGCTTGTTTGCAATCTTACACTGATCACAAATTCATGACCCTTGAAAAATTCTGCAACGTTTTCCCCTTGAAATCTAAAATCATGATTTCATTGTTTCCCTTGTTTTTGCAGCTCACCTACAAAGAAAGAGAAAAAAGAAATACAACTATAAAAATTCTTCTTATCTCCACTGCCTCTTTGTTGCCTGTGCTCACCTTGCAGCCAAGCTCCATCTCGGGATCTTTGCTTCCAATTCTCAGAAAACTGTTCTGATTATATCACTGCCCCACTTCACAGTGATGTGCTTGTCTCCAGTGACCACCTCTTTTGCAAAACTAATACTCATCTCAGTCCTTAACTTGCTGTCCTATCAGTAATATTTACATGCCTGATAAATCACTTGTTTTCACTTGTCTCCAAGGAAAATCCATCTCCTATTTTCCTTTGAACTGCTCCTGTGGATTTCCCACTTGTGCTGCTAGAAGCTCTTCTTTTAGCCAGAATGCTCTGCTGATGACATCTGTAGTAGACTGAGAACTGGTGGTCACTTTATAACCCCCAGTTGAGCTGAGTATGCGTGGCGCTGGGAGTGGGAGGCCCACTTGGGAACTGTTGCCAGCACCATAAGAGGCAGAACTGGAGAACAGGAAAGAAGTTTTGCAGAAATAAAAAGCTGTTGGGGGCCAAGAAAGCCTGTGGCAGCTGGTAGGAGCTGTAAGGAGCTGTTCGTCCTGTTGGAGGAGTTCGTCGTGCTGGCTTTCCTGGTGAATTCGCCTGTTTTCATCCTTTGAGGGGCTCGGGACCTTGTTGGCACTGGGAATGGCTTCAGTTCACTTTGGGGGAGCTCTGATCAGCACTCTGATCATCACTTCCCAGTTCTGGAGGGGAAGAAGGTACACAGCTCAGGCTCCTGAGGGAGCTTACTGCATTGGCTTCTCTGATGGGAACTCGGCCATCTTGATCATCGGAGGAGCTCTGGACCTCACTGTTGCTGAGGATGGCTGTGGTACCTCTCTGGCTCTGGTTCTTCTGAGCCGCTTCCTGGCTCCAGGGCAGATGCCTCAGCCTGCTAGCACAGATCCTTCATCCCTCTGGTACAGACTTCCTAGATTCCACCACTGACCTTTGGGCCTTTGCAGCACAAATCCATGAAACAGGCCTGTATGAGACATTGTCCTGGGCTCTGAGCCTCTGGTTGGATTCATGGGAGGCATTGGTACGAGCTCTAGGTCTTCAGCTGGACTCATGCAAGACATTGCCAAGGGAATCAGGCCTTTGGCTAGATGCTTGGTCTATTGTGTGTGGACAGATTTCCTGCACTCCTTTGTATAGCATTCTTTGGGTGACTATTATAAATAATTATAAAATGTGTGTCCTGTACTATATCATTTCCCCTTGCAAAAATATCTCACAAACTAAGACAACATCCAAATGTGTGGACCTGTTACCAGCTGTGCATCAAGAATGCTACCCCTAATATTTTCATTTCTTTCTGATGTTTTCATGAAATCCAGTCATATACTTACTGGAAATAGAGCCCAGTTATCTTCCATAGAGACGTTTTAGCCACCTTGGATTTAATGTGTCCAGAGTTAAAATTCTTCAGTGACTGCATCTCTCCACTTTCTCATGGTAAAAGCAGCATACTCAGTCCAGCATCGCACTCTCTGGACTCAATTGGTAGGATTCATTCTGAGTGTTCAGTTGTCTTACCACACTGCTATTACTACCTGAGACAAGTCACCTCCTACTGCTAGGTCATCACAGCAGACCTCAAATAATGTGCCTTCCTTGATACTTACAGAGTTGCTGCCGCTGTCAATACAGCAGTCAGGGACATGACTAATACACAGCAAGAACTTGCCTCTCATCTGGGCACTTGTGGTGAATGAGAATTGGATGATTGATCCTTAGAAACTGGGTGTGTCTTTGAAATCTGGAAATAAAAGCTGATATGGACATATTATCAATATCAACCAGGCTTCAGTTAAATGGACAATACTAATTTATTGATAGTTACTTAGTAAATATTACATAATTTAACCAAAAAATTTAGGACTTCAAACTGGCAAACAGGAAGAATATTGTTAAATCAATCAACTTTCTCCTCATACTAGCCCTGAGCAGTCAATCTGAGTATTACAGATCCTTCATAACCTACTGAATGACCTAATAGTAATATCTATTTAAAACACTAGAAAATATTAAATATTTAATATAACAAAAATATTAACTTCAAAAAAATTGAGTCAGATAGCCTTAAATTTATAATGAAATCTTAATGTAAAACTTGGTAACATACACTGAACCATTATTAATAAAAATGCTAATATTCTATTTGTTTCATATTTCTCTTTTAACATTAAAAACAATAAGATCTTTCAGATGAAGCCTTTCCAGACATTTATCAGTCTTTCTCCACCCTCATAGATAAATTGATATGCTTGAATTTATATATGCTGTCATGAATATATTTTGTGCTCATTGCATATGTGTGCATTCATGAATAACACTTTGTGTATGCCTGTATATAACATACTAGTCATATAAATGGACTATACCACAGACAATCCCTAACATACTGTGGTTTGACTTAGGAGTTTTTTGACTCTGTAATAGTGTAAAGGTGATAGGTGTTCATCAAAATCTGTAGCTCTAATTTTGAGTTTGATATCTTTTTCTGGGATAGCAGTCCTGTCTATGGAACCATACTCTCTCAGGATCATGGACAGCATGAGTGAGCCACAGTTCTTCAGTCAAAAGGTAAACAACCAATACTCTACAGTGTGCTGTGCACCTGGTGCACTGTGCATTATTTAGAAGCACATACTCAGTAACTGGGATGAAATGACCAATACTGTTATAAATAAAGCTTTGTGTTTTCTGACTTTCCTCAGTTGTAGGTTGACATAATTATTCTGAGCATGTTTGAATTAGGCTGGGCTACACTAGTTATTTATTAGTTTAGGTATACTAAATGCATTTTTGACTGGCAGTATTGCCAATTTACAATGAGTTTATAGAAACAAAAACCTATAAAAACTGAGGAGTATCTGTGTACATGTGATTTTTCACTCTTTTTTATGAATATTACATATATGAACTTTATTTCTGGGTAGAGAGATGGATAGATTCAGTTATTTCATTCTAATTTGAAATCATATAGAAATATCACAGTTTATTCAATTCTCCTACTAAAGCCTATTTTTTCCTCTTATAAACAAAACAATTGACTATTCTTACACAGTTCTACTATGTCTATGGAGAAATAACACCTAGAAGTTAGGGTTTTACAGAAGCACCAGTGATTCACCATATCTTTTTATTTTAATGGTGTTGCAGAATTGCTGTCCGTGAGAGCTTCACAAGATGTGTTACCCCCCCCACAACTTTTGAGTTCCTTTGCAATGTACTTTTTTACTAACATTATGCCAGGTATTACTACAGATTCAATTAATAGGAAATGGTATTTCATGTTCTTAATTCACATTCCTTTGATTGCCAGTGTGGTTTTAATTCCCAACGACCCTCACACTTATAGGGATATCTGTGCGACAAAGAGCTGTTTTAGTTTTAATATCTTTTCAGTAAAGCTGCCTGCATTACCACAGATCCATATCAGTTTTCTTTACTACTAATATTCTATGATAACTGATTTTCATATAAATTTAAATTCTACTTTAACAATTCTGATTTTCTTTTCTTTGTCTTCATAAAAAGCCTCTGTGGTTTCAGCTTGATGGTCCTCACAGACTTCCCGCTTCCTAGTATAATTATCTGCTCATTTCATGTTCCAGATGGACAGATGTCCACAACTACTTGTCCACAACCACAATGGTTTGATTTTGTTCATGTAAGATCACAAATATAGAGATGTCTTTCCTTTTCAATTGGTTTTCCACCTTTCAAGAGGAGGAGTAATGCTGTCCTAGTTTGATTCTGTGTTTCTGCCTTTGCTGAAAACATTCTCCTAACCCAAAGAATCCTGCCTGTTTAGAATTCCATGGTACAGTGGCCTGTGCATCTGTAGGATCAGAGAGTACTCTTCCATTTAGGTTACAGTTCTAATTAGTGTTGTGGAATGAAAGACATTTTCAAAGTCAGTGCACTCCAAAGGGGTGATGAAAACTGTAAGTTGCCTCAGAAGAATGCCTATGTAAAGTAGAACATTAGAAACTTTTTCCTGATAACATCTGGCATTTCCAAAGCAGGCATACGTGTTAAAGCGAGGTGAATTCTTTTCCTACATGTCAGTAGGACCACTTTGTACTGGATCCATCTGTGCTGTCTGTGCTAGGCTGCAAGACCATGGGAAGTACTGACCAAATCCCATTGGGAAACCACTAGCACTGTGTTGTTTTCCTCTGACTCTACATGAACATCTAAAGTGGAAGAGAGAACAACAAACAAACACACACATTTAAGTTCTTTCTGACCCTGGAGGGAATTATTGGATATTGGTAAGTGCAGTGGTCTCAACTGATCTCATTACAAATACCAAATTATTACTCAAAGCAACATGCATTCATATGGAAAGAAAGAAAAACATGCTAAGTACATGAATATTTAATACATATTGCCTATGTGTCATTGAAAGATTCCTTTAATCCTCTTCTATGTGTGGTGTAAAAATGATAATATTAACCTCAGGAGATTAACATGAGCATACAGACATATGATTAGCAATTAGTGTAAATTATAATACAATATGTTACATATATTATAATAAGCATATATATTAACAATAAGATTATTGAGCACATATAGATAAATTAATCATCTTGTGAAATGAATTTCCATGTGTGCTTCTGAGATTTTCATGAAACAGCTTCAGCAGATGTCCCATCATGCCTGCTGATTTTTGATCTAGTGGGTCATTGACATGAAATTTTCTGACTCTCCTTATCTTTCCTGTCTATTTCATTGGCACTTATCAAAAGCAGCTGAGTCTTTGACTTTCCCTAAAGACAAAATTCTGTGAGGATGCTGTGACTTGCTGTGATGTGAGGTATTTGCGCAGGTACCACAAAGCCCTTGGTTTTGCAGTCCCCTTGCCGTCCTTCCACCGTGGCCAGAAAGACCTTTCCGTTTCTGCGTTAATGTAGATGTGCCACCATCGGCTTCCAGTACACAAGCATTCTTTTCTTATCATAATTTTAGCTCAGCACAATTTTATAATTGCAGATACTTGGACTGTCTATGCAAATAGTTAATACGTTCCTCCAGCAGATTTTGCTTCTTTAAGTTCTTAAAGTTTTACAAGTCATGTCTGTACACAGTGTGAATAAAATTCCTATGTAATTACAAATGGAATAAATGACTCAGGCTCAAAAATAACAGTATTTTAATGGGACATTCATCTGTTTACTTCACATACAGGAACTGTCCTCAGGTTTAATAATCCGTCTTTATATATATTCCATATGAGATACACTTGGCCAATAAATTGTTCAGCTCTTTCCTAAGTAGGGCATCCTTCTTCCTTGATCAGTCTCCTGTCACTTGCAGACTCTTACTATCACTTTTTGAAGAACAATGCATTAATCCAAAGTTATGCTTATTTCCTCACCAACTGATGAAAGTCCAACAGCCAGTTACGCTTTTGTACTGAACACAGTCAGCTTCACTTTGGTATAAGAATAACTAAATAGAATTAATTCCTCTTTTGCTGCCACTAAAAAGATTCTCATTTTTATTTTGTTAAATATGTTTTAAGTTTAGAGTACAATTGAAAAAAAAATGAAAAAAAAACAAAAAAAATAGAGTACAATTGAAATTTAACATACAATAATAGTAATGAAAGAAACAAAGACCCTAGTCATATGATGAAGGTCGGACCCTTAGTCTTAAAAAAGAAAAACTATTGTAAAGGAATAACAGTTTCAAGAAAAGAATTTATTTCCTTTTTATTTTTTTTTCTTTTGGTACTAGAACTTGAACTCAGGACCTCGCACTTGCCAGGCAGGCACTCTTCCACTGAGCTATATCCCCAGCCCAAGCAATTTATTTCTCTGGCCAATTGGCAAACAAATTTTCTGATTTTGAAATTAAGAATTGCTCTCATTTTCAAACATTGTTCCAGAGACTGTCATTGTTTGGGTGCATTCCTTGCAAGCACAAGAGCTGGACATATCAGGAATGTCCTCTTTGATGAATTATAAAGCACTTTGCAAATGTATATTATTAGAGATTATCTCCCAGGACTTGTGAGTATCTGGTCTAAGTCATCTTCAGAGATTTTATGCTGTTTGCATTACTGGCTTTGAAATCCCATAGTAAGAAATGTCACAGGGAAAGTGGCTTGTAGACCAAGATTACACATGAGAACAGTTTTATGAAAAATAAAATTGATAGAAATTATAAATTCTTGTCTCCATTCCACCTCGATAATGCTGCTGGACTTGAGCATTTTCCCCAGAATCTCAGTTTACCTACATAAAGTGACCAGAATCACATTGTTGCTACTTATTTGGAGTATTCTTTTCACATTTCTTGTTTTCTAACTTCAACCTTGAAAAAAATCACCTAAAGCATAAACTCTGCAGCACCAGACAGATCATCACCCACACAACTCCAGCATGGCCATGCGGCATTAAAACTATGACAAGTTTCACATCTCAAAAATGTGTTTTAACAGTGTTCATAGCCAAGAGCAAGGAACCAGCACCAGTGCTGACACCAAGTTCAGCTTAGACAGTGACATGCCTTGGAGCATCTGCCCAGCTTTCTTCTTCTCTGCTGAAAAGTAACTCAAAACATAGTTCGGGGCTCCATGAATCTATTGTCAAAGGCAAAACAAATGTCAAAGCTTTTTGTTTTTCTAGTATAGTCATATTCTGTGAACTTCAAACGGTCTATAGCATTATTTTAAGAGCCTTCATCTGGTCACCAGGAAGATATATATATTCAAGGCAGGGCACCATTTCACTTATCTTTCATTTACGGAGCCCATTTACGGTGATGTTACTCTCCTGCCTCGTCCCTTCACTGACCCTGGTTCAAGCAGTCACCATTTTGTATCATTTTAATCTCTGATATATTAAAGAAGCATCTATCCCAAAACCTAGGTATAGCTACTATGTAGTCCTGACAATTCATATATAAGAATATTAATTTGCCATTTGTGGTTCATAAAAACCGCTGTACCACATATTTCAGACACAAGGGAGATATATTTAGGTATCTTGAATCGAATTTACATTCTAACTAGGAAAATTCTTATGATATCAGTAACTAAAATATAAGGTTAAAAATATTATTACCAAGGCACCCATATAGATAAAATGCCAAGAAAACAGTGCCATGTATTAAGTACGACTAGTGATCTTGTTGAGAAAATAAAACAATTCTTGTTTTATGCCAAAATACTCATTCCGCATGTACCTAGGCCTAGTCGAGGAGTCTGTAGCAGGCTCTGCAACTGCTCTGAATCTGCAAATATACTACTGTCACAGCCTGTGTCTGCTTGTCCCCCAAAGCCTCTTGCGGTCGTGGGGCGGTGATGGCAATTTTTGACTGACCCACGGTCCGGGGTTGGGTTACGGATGTGAGTGCTACACCTGCGGGGTGGGGGGGCAGTCTGCATACCGTGTAGGGAGGGAGAGAGGCTGCTGCCTCCGCAGCTCTCTGTGGCTCTGGCTGCTTTTGCTGTCTTTCACCACCATGAACGCCGCCCTCTGCCACGTGCCACTCTGCCTTGGAGCCGGCCGAGTATTGACTGAAACCTCCACAGACTGTGAGCTAAATAAACCTTTCCTGCCTTAACTCTGGGTATCTGGTATTTTGTCCCAGCCAAGAGAAAAGTAACTGAGACAACTGCCCTCCTTGGAAGGGCTTGGAACTCATTAATCTCCCACAGTTCTGGTGGAACTGCTATCTGCTGTGCTAATATCAGGTCAGATCTGCAGGAGAAGAAGCAAGTTTTTCGTTTTGCTCATTTCCAGCTAGAAAAATGACCACACAAAGATCTGACTTGTGCAGGAGCAGCAGACATAGGCCACATGCTTTCTGAAGTGCGCTAAAGGAGACAAGCAGGTCGTCTGCCTATTGGGCACGTAGTGTGGCTGTGGCTGAGTCAGCAGCAGCCTGAGGGTGACTGAAGCCTTCTCACCTGCACAGTCGTCAGGGTATACATGAGCATGCGCACTTGCCTCCGTGTGGAAGGTCTCTTCTACGAACTGAGGGTCCTCGTGATCAGCGTGCCTGTCTGGTCCATCCACTTCTTTCTCTGCACACGTGTCTCAGGGTGAAGTGAGCTGAGCGGTAAACACTTTTCACCCACCAGAGGGCAGAGGTAACAGGTCATAACGGGCAGACAGTCACCTGAGTCATGGCTTGTATCTCTCTTAGGACAGGAAAACTACACCGAAATTATGAATGGGCATATTCAGTGTGGATAGAATCTAATGATGTGTGTGGGGATTCAGTCCTTCTGAAGGAGTTCTGTAGTACGTCAGACCTGTGAAGCTTTTTCTCCCAGATACTTCTGTTTGCTAACTGACTGACCAGAATGATGCAAAGTTATGAAAGCACTTTTCATGACAGTCTCTAAATCCCTGTGACAAACAAAAAAAGAAGCACAGACATTTAAAACTATAACCATAAATGTGTTTCTCAGATGGAAAATCTTGTATTTATGAGATATTTAATCAGTGACTAAAAAGAACTTTCATGATTTTTTTGCCATATTTGTGCATTTCAAAGAAAGGAGGGTAGCTCCTGTTTTTACTTCTTCCCATTCTCTGAAGGCTCCCACATTTTCCCTGAATTTACTTGTCTATTATACCCACTTCCTGCTTTGCGGAGCTCCGCTGGGGTCTCTCTCTGCAGTGTGGCTGACTCACCTTTCCGGTTCTTCCAGTTTCCCATTTTATATGTCGCCATGACCATTGTCACTGTGAATGTCAAGGTAGCTCAAGGGTTGAATGTATAAAGACAAAAGTGGGCCAGATTTTTTCCAAATACAATTAAGATACTGAATATCCAAATGTACAACTGTTGCATTTTACCTCAAACAAATGACAAATCAATCTGTGGAAATATTACTATTAACAATTTATAGAAGAAGAAAGTAAAATATACATAGTTTAAGACACTTATCCAAGAATAACATAACACTCAGTGGCAGATCCAGCATATAAACTCAGCGCCCAGTTCTAATTCTTCTCCGATCATGATATCCTGCAGACAACATACAAAATTCTTTTCTGTTTGGCTAGAGTTATTATATGTCACATGTAAGATAAAATGCCAAAATAAATGCTAATAAGCCAATTAAAAAGCAAATTATTCATAGGGGTGTTATATTTCTAAACTTTGGGGCAATCACAATGTTTAGATCCAGTAAGATTTGCTTTGCATTCTTAAATATGTACTTTTGGAACATAGCAGAGGGTGCAAGTTATTAGATAGAAGAAATATTGTACAACTGAATCAAAATATGATGTGTATATTTTGACACATAAGAACCAAGGGGTTGTTAGGAAAGGAAATCAGGAACTGTAATCTTTGCTTTGTTCTCTGGGTTTTCTAAATTACAAAATATTTTTAAATATTTAAATTTTAAAAGTTTTAAGTTTGCCAAATGTCTACAAAGATGTCACAGAGCTTCAATATGCCACCACTCCCCTTCCTATATTAATAACAGATTAGTGTGTGGCATACTTGTTACAAGGAGTGGACCAGCATTGATATATTTAGATTAACTGAAATTTATCAATGATTCACATTATCTTGGGGTTTAACCTACATTCTGGCCTCTTTGAGGGTCTCACAAGTGTACCAAGTGTACCACTCGGAAACTGAGGAGAAAACAGAACACGGACTTGGATTCATGGGGATCGTTACGCAGCAGGAGCTGCAGGTGACAAGCCTTTCACAATGCAGAGTGTGAGTCCTGGTTGGAACACAGTGCATTAAGGGCTCAGAGGGGCACCAGGTTGTTAGTTCCCACTACTGGGTGTCATAATGTGACAGTTTGTGTCCCCCCTCGGTTGAAGCCTGACCTTCATGAAGAACCGAACCTCCAGAACAGTGGTGTCAGCAGGCAGAGTTGTGCAGAGTGGACTAGGGCATCAGAGCAGAGCCCTTGTGAATAGAATCAGGCTGTTTCTAGAAGAAATCCAAGGGGGCTTTCCTTCTCCTTTCTCCCAGTGAGGCCGCAGTGAAAAGTTGTCTATGACCGGAATGCGGGTCCTGAACAGAGACTGACCTGATGTTGCCTTGCTTTGGATTTCTTGGCCTTCACAACCAGGAAAAGTAATTTCTACCCTTCCTAACCACCCACTTTAGGGTGTTTTCTTCATAGCAAGCCGGACTAAGACACTATGATCTCAAGCTTCTTAGTCTCTTTTTCCACTATATTTTTTATTCCAAAAATGTTAGTTTTCATATTAGAAGTTTTTGGGGGGTCATTTTATACCTTTCATATGTCTACATGCTCAAAATTTTCTCTCAGTTCTTAAGCATATTGATACTGCTATAAGACTATTTTTAATATCCTCACCTACAAATTTTATAACCAATGTCACATTTAGGTTGATTTTCGGTGATGAGTTCTACTCTCCTGATTCAGATACATCTGACAAGGCATTTTGTGTGCCAATCTCTGTGAACTTTACTCTGCTGGTATTAGATATTTTTGTGATCTGGTAAACAGAGCTTTGTTCTGGATGTGATTAAGTGATTTAGAAATGTTTTGCCCCTACCAAGCTTTGCTTTCAGGCTTTCCTATGTGGAACAAGAGCAATATTTAGTTTAGGGCTAATTTTCCCCTCTACTGAGGCAAGACTCTTCTGAGTACTATACTCAATGCTCCTTGAAATATAAAGTTTTACAGTCTTGCTGGTGGAAATATGAATGACCTGAGTCTGGTGTGGGTTCTGAATATTGTCCCTTCCAATCCTTTTGGATGGCTCCTTATCCTGTCGCTGACCCATGTGGAGGTGCAAACGTGAAGGGACAGTGCCCTTCCTGCGTTCTGTCTGTGGCCCTCACTTCCTAGGACTCTGCTCTCTGGACTCTGTCAGCCTGGGTCTCCCTGGATTCTGGACTGATCCCCTGCACAGACCCCTCAGACTGTCCAGACGGTAAACTCAGGCAAGTGGAATACTCACTTCATCTACTTCTTACTTCTCCAGACTGTTGCTCCCCAGCTGCTTAATGTCCAGTCATGTAGATTCACCTGCTCCGTGCAGTTTGCCTTATGTCATTTCAGGCAAACAAGCAAGTGCAGCCCCTGTTGTCACACTGTAGCGAAAGTGTCCTCCCACCTGTGCATCTTTGAAGACACAATATTTGAAATATAGCTCCAACTTAAGATAACTATGTAGTATATGATTGGTAGGAAACGTGACAGGGTGAGAAGCAGTATTCCCTTTCAAATAATAGAATTTTAGATTCTATTATGAGTCAAAGGTTTGACAAAGTGTTTGTGTTATGTCTCTCTCTGTTTTCCAGAATGGCTTCAAATTGTGTGATCCTCCTGTCTCAGCCTCTTGCATAGCTAGAATTATGGGTGTGTACTTGCATGCTCAACAATGCAATTTCTATCACATGTATATGTAAAAATTCATCAGGTTATATTCATATTAAAAACAGGTATTGTTTTCTGAAGATTTTGTATGTCAGCATAAGGTCACTATTGAATAATTATGTACAACCAACACAATACTAGACTTGTTTTACTGAATCTATACAAAATATGGAAATTTTGTTATTCTAAAACAAATTAATAAGAAATTAAAATTTGGAGAAAAAAATGATTTAATTTAAATGGTTAATGAGTAGATAATTCATGATATAAACCCATCAGACTTAGAAGACATACTTTTCTTTTGTTAAAACAGTATGCTTTAAAGCTATCTATATTTTTCTTTTACAAATTTATTTTAAAAATAAAAATTAGTTTGATATAGAACATATTACCTTTCCTGCTGATGTTTTCCATTAAACTTAAGATGTGAAGCTTGAGTTATTTTATTTTACTGTATTTCCCAAATGAAAGCATTAACACCCTTATGATATAATTACAAATCATACCTATAAGGCCTCGTTGAAGGAACCACAAAGGGAACATTTAAGTTAATAACCCATGGTTAGGATTTGAAAGAGAAACTATTTAAGATTCAAGCTTGATGATAAAGCTGGCCCATTTCAGTAAAAGTTGGAAGAGAAAATTATGAGCCCAACTCCTAAGGAGATTAGACTGCCATAGATTGGAACATAAATGCGTGAGAAGACAGATGATGGATGTCCTTTAACGTTCGTGAATCTTCAAATGCATGCTGGAAAAATAAGACTGCATTGAATTTTTACGATATCCTGTGCTTACTGGATATAAGAAAGAACAAAATCAATATTTTTACAGCATCTTCATTTATTACTGTAATTTCCAGTTAGAGCTTGATAATTAAATAAATATAAGAGCTTTTTGTTTCTAAGCCATTTGGAAAAATCATTTAAAAAACCGTATGTAGATATTCATTTAGATGAATTGTAACCACACTCATAATCTTTGATAGTATGTCATTAGTTTTTCCATTTGCAAAATTGATAGAGACTAAGATGAATACTAATTTGAAGATATTTTGTGGAATACAGTTCTTTCCCCCATTGAGATATGATTAATAATTATAATACATAATGTCTAAACACTGTCTAATGAGCCTGAAAACACTAAGTTAAATAAACATATTAACCTTGTTACATGAGTTAGAGTTAGTGTTCTCCAGAACCAAACCTTTCCCCATGACACACACAATAGTAGTGGAATTTTGTGCCTGGGCTAAGGCAAAAAGACTTTTTCCTTATTTATGCTTCTTTCAACAGTGGTTATTCATGTATGCTCAGAAATTGTAGTTCACTGGTGACTATTTAATTCCAGGGAGAAATATGGCACTTTTGGGTAGGGAATCATTTTGCCTGGGAAGGATGACCTCTGAAGGCTGGTTGCCTGCAGGAGAGGAAGGAAAGCAGAAGTCTCCTGGGTCCTTGAAAATTATGTTCAGGTAAATGAAATCATGTCCAAGTATTTTTATTCACAATTTTCTTAATAATCCTTTTCTTCCCTGAATTATTATTTTCTATATTAATATCAAATAAATTTGTAGACAGTTTTTTCTGGCACAGAGATACCAATCCAGTGGGGGAGCCACGTTTCATTTCTATACCCCTGCATATCCAGGGACAAACCACCTGGAGAAAGAATCGGAAGAAACCCAGAGACAGATCTGCTGTTACATGTAATTTAGCCAGTTTTTATATGATGTAAATTGCATTTGAATCCCCAATCACTCTTAAATCTCTTACTTTAAGTATTTCCATGTCTTACAGTTTAAAAATTGGTGCAAGGTATAGGTTTTTCTTTGTTTAAGACAAAATGTTTATATCATTCAATAGAAATAAATAAATTCAGTCAGAATATATTCAGTCAATGCCAGACCTATTATTTGTATGCAAGATGTTGTCAAGTAAAAGGTAAATGATTATGAGGATATTACTTCCTGCCACCATACTTAGAACTTAGAAAAGAAGACAGGCACACTTGTAGTCAGTGACAGCAATGACAACATGATTATTTTATTTTCTTGGAGACTAACTGTTCTCAAAACAGTACAATTTATGACTTTTTGACTTTGCAAAGTTATGTAAGTAACTTGCATTCATAGAAACCACCCCTCAAGGTCCAAATACAGGTGTTCGCTCAGGGATGTCGTAGATGTGTGGTACGCTATTCTCTAGAAATGCAGATGGCAGCCATGAGCCACAGCTTCCATGGGCCACCCGGCCACAGGACAAAAGACTCACAGTTCACAGTGGTATGCTTTTACACTATGGTGTCTGCTAGAACAGGTGTGCTACATAAATTTTCAATTTAACATGCATTCAACTTATAGTGGATTTATCTAGACATAATCACATGAGATTTGAGGGTCTGCTTATCCTCTTCATGCCTGTTATCAGAATCATAGTTAATTTTTTCATTTGTCACTGAGAGTTTTGCAAAATCTTCCAAGATGATTCCTTCACCTGAAGACTTTGCCTCTTTCAATCGGAATAATTTTCTTAGAACACAAGCCTAATCTTTCTTTATTCTTGATGCTAATACTCTGGTTGCTCCTTGGATTGCACAAATCTTTCCCTTTTTACTGATGGGGGACTCCAGTAACCCTCTGTTATTACTTTGGGAAACTATGTGGGCTGGCAGGCCACCACTTGTGTGCTTACTGCAGCATCCTCCTCTGCAAGGCTCTGTGAATGAATGTGCTGCCTGGTCACACCCAAGCTCCTTACCCTTCCCACAGCATACACACACGCATACACACGTGCACGTGCACACACACTCACCCCCCCCCACACACACATCTTTTCATGGAGCATTTGTGATTTTCTAGATATCAGGTTAGTTAATTATTTGTTTAAATATTTTATTAATCTTTGTCAATTTTTCAATGTCCAAAATATTGTCTGGAAAAGATCAAGTGTTCAGCAGCTTATTACATAAACAGATGTCCTAACAGAAATATAAATTCTTACAGAAGTAGATTAAAATTTTTGTAAATTAGCATTACAGAAATGTTATGAGAGAAAATGTTATATGTATATTGCCTTCAATAATAAGTCATTCTTATGTAAAACAAAAAGGATAAATAAATAAGGATTGTTGAAAGAAAAGAGGCCAAGGCCACATTTTCTCCCCATTTATTCTGTTTTCAGACCAAGTTATCTCCTGATATGCATAAAATTAAAGAGATGTTCTGTGTTGAAACCCTACTGCTGTGTCTCACATAGAACTTGGTCACCTTCTTACTAAAACTCCACTCCCCCCTTCACTGCAGATTCTTCGTTTTGGGCACAGCAGCACAATGGCCAGGTAAAGAGTTACCTTTCTTAAATTCTTCTGAAGGTTTTCCAGATCACTTAACACTTCTCTAGATGAAGGCACATAGAATTTATTAGGATTTCTGCTGCTTTCTGAACATAGACATTAACTGGCCCTTTTGTTATGATGTCTTTCCCTCTTCTGAGACACCGATGTGAAGACCAGAGCCGGGCGGACTTTGTGGGCGCACTGCAGATGCCTGAGCCAATCAGGAGGACTCTCTGTAAGTGACGAAGTGATGTCAGCCGTGATCTGTCTACAGGTTCCTCGTTGCTAGAAGTACTCTATTTTCTTGTCGCTTTCCAGAGACAAATAAAGATTTTGGCGGTAACAAGTCCACAGTAGCTATTGTCACAGACTAAGAAAAAATGCAACATTCCAGGGTATGCTGACAAAGGATTTTGGAGTATATTCCTCAACTTGTAATTTTCCTAACAGTCTAGTGACTATGTCAGGGGTCTACCAATCGACTCTCCACATATGTGAAATAGGAAGAAGCTTACCGTCCAAGAGTGAAGATTAGGTAGGACTTCTGTGGTTCTTCTTGGAGAAAGTCTAAGTTCAGAGTCTTCTTTCAGAGTCCCCTAGGTCCTCCTTCAGGCAGTGGAAATTTCATGCTTAAGTAAGTATTGCTTAAATCCCCACATTTCAAAACCTCTACTTTTGTGTTTTCCTTTTGCAAATTTTATTTGTACATGTTACAGTGCATGAAGTTTACATTTATACTCTGTAATAGGTACATCAACATTAAACAACTTTTTAAAAAAATTCCCTTCCTAGCCAGTTGCCTCCCTCCATGTCTAAACCCCGTTTCCCAGTTTTTATTCTTCTTTGTAGTAGCTTGTGCTGTGACACACATTTACTTTCCTGATGGGGTTCGGTATGTGCAGAGGGCATATATGAAATCTCCTTACTTCCCATCTGCTTTCCTTCTCCCCTCACCCTCAGTCCTTTGTACTCCTTCCACTTGCAAGAGATCCTGTTTTTAAACGACAGCTTATGGTAAAGAATTTGTCCTACTCTAAAGAGAGATCTGTCCTTCCCCGCAGCTCTCAGCATGTATTCTCCAAGATTTTCAGTCTTTCTCAGTTGACAGCACTGTGTTTATTATTTCCAGTGGATTCCCTCCCATCACCCCTCATAGCAAACCAACGATTCTACTAGGGGACTGGTGAGACAGGAAGACCAACCACACAATTTAGAGTAAAGATTTTGTGTCTCATGGTATCAGTCAATTGAGAGACTTGATTTAACATCTAGACAATGAATCAAAAACTCACATCTCCATAATGCAGATCCAGTAAGAACTCCATGCTTCTTGGGTTGTCAGTACACTGTGCATGTTGTCACACACACAAACGCCAGTGCCAGGAGGGCAGCATGGGAACACTATGAGGACAGTGAATCTCTCTATTTGGAAACCTAAGCTTTGCCCTGTGGGAGTCTTCTTTCAGATTGTTCTAAAGTTTATTCTTTATCTGTGATAAGTGAAACACAACTATACTAGCTTTCAATGAATTCTTAGAGTCTTTCTAAAAATTATTAAACCTAAGAGTGGTTGGGGAGACTTCAGAAATGTACCTGAGAAGACTGAGGAATCCAGAGAACCATCCC
Source organism: Dinomys branickii (assembly GCA_004027595.1). Lineage (NCBI taxonomy): Eukaryota > Metazoa > Chordata > Mammalia > Rodentia > Dinomyidae > Dinomys > Dinomys branickii. The sequence continues at coordinate 10,603 of PVLD010011935.1, read as the reverse complement.
TTAAGTTCACGGTGTCACTAATTCTAGATACGGAGCATTGCTCAAAGTGAACAAGGATTTCATTCAACATTGTATTTTTAGATCTATCTGCTTATGATTTAAAAAGTGAACGTCTGTTTATTCAATAAGACAAATATATTCTATTTTTATATCATCCAAAGTATCCATATACTTAGGCCTTTTAATATCATCCTCCACTTGTTCAATGGTAGTTTTACTTACATGCATTCTCTTCTGGAAAAAGTTAATTTACCAATGATCATGCATACTGCATCATTTGAAACTAAGAACTTTTTCATGTGGACCAAATCAAAATTATAATAATGAAATATGATTTTTCAGGGAAACCTTGTCTTTAAGATACTGAAAGTGCTTTATTTATTACAACATCTTGTTGACTTTCTCAACCACAAAAAAAAGTGCAAAACATGGGGACTACATAAGTTTTACCCAGAAATGTCTGTGTTTCAAAAGATGGAAGAGAATCAGAAGCCATATTACCACTCTGCTGAAAGTGTGAGGGCAAAGATAAGGTTGAGCCAGCCTAGGACCGTAGAGCATGGTTGGCTCTTCCCTCTTGAGTTAAGATTATTTCTCTGGCACCTTGGGAGTCTCTGTCATTGCAGACTCTGAAATGATTACCCCACCTGAGAACACGCCCTTCTTTTCTGTTGGTTGCCTCACTCTTCCACTGGTGTGTAGGGACCATATTTTCTGTATTAGAATCATGGTGCTCAGATACCTAGTGTTTTTTTCCCCCCCGACACAGTCCTAAGTGATAGTCGTTGGTCCTGAATTCCCTTGTGTCTCATCAACATGACAAAGTGTTTCATTTGCTGTGACATTTGTTACATTGACTTAAAGCTATGCACCATCATTTTTAAGTGCATAGTTTGCATTGTTGGATAATGAGTCTACAGTGTTAAGTAGGGGATAAAATTAATTTCAGTATAATTTAGTATTATAGTAAAAGCAAATAAAAAAATGTGTCAACCATACATAGATAGTTATCACTTACTTAATACCAATAAAGAGGTACTGGTGATATTTTTCTATTCATATATGCCTTATACAGCTTTTCTAAGGCATTCATTGATAAAATATGGTAAGTTAGACATTAGAAGAGCCAATGAAAATTGTACTATCCATTTAATATTATAGTGTGACTTATTTATTTTAAAAATTTAAAAACTAGGCCAGGGATATAGCTTAATGGCATAAGCACCTGCCTAGCAAGCATAAGGTCCTGAGTTAGATTCCTGGTACCAAAATATAAATAAACAAAAAAATAAAAAACTAACAAAACTACAATGACAAAATAAAAACAATGCAAAAACAACAAAAATGATACATGACCTCAAGACAAAATGATAGAAATTTACAACGGTTGCTATATTACATACCGTTATCTTCAATGAAGTTGCTCAGTCCACTAGACATAAGAATGTAAGATTGATCAAACAAAGACAGTAACAAGCAAATAAAACTTAAAAAATTAGAAATGATGCAGAGCTTCACCATGCATTTTAATTCATTTGAGGCCATTTAATTTTAAAGCTGTTTCTCTGTTTTGGGTGCTTTATTTTGATCCACAGTTTGGGTTAGCAAGATGCCTACAAAGCACAGCGAGATCAAACTTTCTGAACAAGTGATGGAGTGGGGAGTCTCTTGGCAGAAATCCATAGGGAAGAAAGCCAGCAGGATGAGGGGAAGGTGGGGACAATCGTCAGTAGGGGGTCTCAGTTGCTCTCTAGACTCAGACATTTCCACAGAGCCCTGGGGGTGTGCATATCCCAAACATGCCCCACTCTGCAGCAAGGGTGCCTGTACCTTTATTTCAGTCAGTCCTGTGCCTTAGCATGCTCTGAACTAGGTTTGTGTATAAACCATCGGGCATTTGAGGACATATCTACAGCCAAGTTGAGAGAAACTTTCTGGAAAAGAACCAAAAATTGGAGTTACTTAGTGCGCAAACTCACAGCAGTCACGGGTTATAGTCATGGCCACCAGAAGATCGGGCCAGTTTTCCAGTAATATCCACTATGGGTTTGTTATGGTTTGTGTCTGGATGTCCCACCCAAAGCCTCATGCAGTCACGGTGCAGCTTATAGAGTTTATGATTGATCCATGGTATAATGTTGGAATTATGGATGTGAGTGCTGCACCCGCCATGGGGCAGGTAGTTTGCATACAATGTAAGGGAGGGAAAGAGGCTGCTTGCTGCTGCTCCTCACTTTTGCTCTTGTTGCTTTTGTTATCTTCTATTCATGAACAGTTGCCCTCTGCCATGTGCCACTCTGCCTTGGAGCCAGCCAAGTACGAACTGAAACCTCCACAGACTGTGAGCTAAATAAATCTTTCCTTCCTTAATTTTGGGTGTCAGGTATTTTGTCTCAGCAATGACAGAAGAGTAACCAAGGCAAGGTTCACTGTATGGGATTTGGGGAAGAGGTAACATTTCAGTATCTGAACAACGAAAGGGCATAAAATCGTGAAGGGTGTCTCACTCCTCTTTCATCGCCTACTGTGCTCACTTTCGAGTCTTTACAGAATCCACTGCTGCTGCGTTTTTCTCCTGTTTCCTTGTGTAAGCAAAAGGAAGCACAGATACAAGCATGTTTGTCTTCTGCCCTCTGTGTACATATCCCATCTGTAAATTCCAATATTCACTATCCCATGTCTGTTTTTCTAACGGAAGCTTTATGCTGATGTCCCTCCATATTAGCACATTAAGCTTATCCTCGTTATTTAAGTTGCATAGAGACCCATTGCTCCTAATTTCTCTACAAGGTCATCCTGTACTAAACATTCATTTGCAGGCCCACTAATCTGTGCTTGCAAAACCCCATTTATTTGTATATGCCATGTAATTAGTGATGCTTTAGTAGAAACACTGTGCCAGTGAAGCCACCAGTACAGGAATAATGTCATAACAAGTGTACTGCACTGATGGTTAGGCTACACTTGATCTATATTGTGAAGTAAGATGCATGTGATGCAGACAGCCCACGAAAATTCACATTTTTGATTTATTAATGTAGCTAACAATGTGAAAACCTTTGTGCAGTTCAAAAATAGCACAACAGATAGACTATTCGACAAAAGAATATAAATAACTGAAAATCATAAAACATCTCCTTGTTCTCTGAGTGAAAAGCAAGAAATCTGAAACACTGCAGCATGTTTATGTCATTTAAAAAACTCATTCAATTTACATCAGTTGAATGCAGTGGTCCTCCAACTGGCTTGCATCACATTACACTGAGCAGGATTTGTATATATCAAAACTTCTGATAAACTTTTTCTTGGCAGAGCCTAAGAATTAAGGGATATTTCATGCTATGCCTTAAAAGAATGACTGATAGGATATGTCTCCTCTTCTACAACTAGAAAACAAATACCTAGCAATGAAAGAAACAAGTAAACTTTTTTCCCATTACTTTCACCCTTGTGGGCCATGATTAATAAAACATTGCAACCTCTGAAAGAAATAAATATGCTTATTTTTCACTTTCTATCAGAACTGCTAAGTGGAATGGAAATGGTAATAATAAGTATCAGTGTCAGGACTGACGTTGGTGAGAAATATATCATACTGAAACGGCTCGAGCTAAAACAGAAAGCCAAAAGGACTCTTAGTCATTGGGGCATTGCAGTGTCAAAAGAACTTAGGATTCTTTTGAATCTGACACTATCCATCCTCCTTTTTGACCTCAGCCAAGAAAATCTTCTTATATGCTTGTCTCTTACCAAGTAGATTAATGAATTCAGGATATAATAGGTCCCTGAAGTGATTTGCATGTATTGATTAAGTGTCATGAATGAAATGCTGTAGGTTAAATTACTAGAGACACACAAATGGAGAAAGCACAATTGTAAGTATTGTTTAAATAAATTACTTGGCAATTCCTCTTGACACATAGTTACATTCTTTACATCCACCCAACGTCTGTGGAAGGAGGCAGAGTACAGCATGGAACTGTAAGGTAGAAGAACTTTGACAAGGCTTTCTGGAGGAACTGCCCCTAGCAAATGCTTCATTGTATGTTGCAGCTGTACAATGAATAATTCTTGGTTGTATGATTAACTAACATTTCATAAAAAGCACACATTTCCAAATGGAGACTGGCACTGATGTTTACCCAGAAAAGAGTTTAATTAGAAGACTTCGTGTAGACATCATGACACTGATGGCTGACCATGGAGCAGAATGAAGAAAGGCTCCTGGGTTGAGAAGCCCTTTGATAATAAATTCCAGGAGAGAGCAGCTGATATCAAAATGAGCAAGGCTTCCAGTACCCATCTGGTTTATCCCTTTCTCCAGAGTTCCCTAAAGTGATTCAGTCAGGTGTGCAGAATGGGGCTGGGGTGACGCCTGTTTAGAAGAGGGCTACATTTTTTGTTCACATGTTTATACCACATAGCACTGTAAGCCACATCACTTATTTCCTAGGACCAACACATACCTTACTCAAAGTTCACGCCCCTGTGACTTCTACCATGTGCAGTCCTAACTTTTAAGTTCTTATAGATAAAATATTTCCAATAAGTTAGAATTTCTTACTATGCTGAAGTTCTATGTGTATTATAACTTAGATCTAAAATGTCTCCAAAACTCTCAGCTATCCAGAGGTAGGGCTTTGGGAGGGAATGGGATCCTGGGGCAGCTGTGCTCATCCATGGCATTGGCCCTTGGTGAACTCAGGGCCTGGCTGGAAGTGGGCACTGGGGCCTGCCCTGGGAAGGTGCGTGCTGATCCCTGCCTCCTCCCTTCAGTCTCCTTTCCTGGCACCATGAGTTCAGCAGCTTTCCCCACCCCTGTTTCTCCCGTGGACTGAACCTACTAAAACTGACCCAAAATCAACTTTTCTCTTTTAAAATGAGTATCCTCAGTATTTTATCCCAGTGATAGGAAAGTGACTGATAACATATGAAAGAAGAGACTTTTAGTCAAGGCCTTATAAAAATCAGACCTGATTATGACTTAATGCACAAAGAAATAGCAGGTTAAAATTTTATAAGACCACATATAAAACAAGAGACCAGAACAAATAAATAAGTAGAAACAAATAGAAGCATCAACCAAAAAGACATCAAGACTGTTCATATATTTTGGTTCTTTTATCTTTAAAACTTAAAAAAGAAGACATCAAGACTAAAACTAGAAGTCTGGACATATATTCTCATCAGCAATATTAGCTCAGAGAGATAACAAAAATACATTTAAAGTTCTGAGGAAAAAGTACTTTCTGCCTAAAATTCTGTTTACCAGAGTCTATTGAATCGAGAATATATGAGGGAAAATGGTATATTTTATGCCTGGAACCTCTGTAGCCTGATGTGTTGCAGAGCAATAAACAATGTAATTCACAGTGCCAGGTCAGTAACTGACACGTCTGATGCGCACCGTCAAGTCTGATGTGTTAGCCAACCAGAGCTTCATAAAAGACGGCTGGAGTCACAAGAGACTTGGGGGTCAAAGGCAAAGGGTGCTATTACTCAGGACACAGAAGGCAGCATGAGCTTGGGTTCAAAGGTGCCCCTCACTCACAAAACCTGGTGTGAGCAGTGAGGAGTGACCGGGTAGATGTCACACACACACACTGTGGGTCCTGCTGAGGAACCCCAAGCATAAAGAGCCTCCAGTCTTAAAAAGCACAACCAGGAAATCTGCCCAGTCTTTTACGTACAGGAAGACGTGGTCTGAATCAGCCTGGGCAGGAAACAAGTCTCCTGTCTGCGTGTTTGGGATGTAGTCACCCTTTTGGAACTTCTGGGCAAAGCTGCCGCACGTGTGTAGAAAAGCTGCTGGAAATCAACTCCCACAAATGCATCAAGTTTTCACCCTACATGTAGAGAGGTTACAGTTCAGCCAGTGAAGGTAATGGTATTACATATCAGCGTGGATCCCAGTCACAACGAATCAAGCTTGAGATAGTTTCATCCATGTGGAGATTTAGAAAATATCTTATGGGATATGTTCTTAGGAAAATATTTTAAATTTATGTCAGCAAAATGAGTTTGAGATTCAAAACTATCAATAGATGGATGCACAAAACAGTTAAAAATGCAAACGGAGCAACCATCCTGATTTAAGTATGAATTAGAAGTTTCTGAGAAGAAAGTCTACAACAAATTAAAGGATTTCACAAAAGTGTAAAATACTTGAATGCTTAAAGGCTTGAGGATATGCCCAGAATGCAACCCATAAAGTCAACTAGAAACATAAAGAAATTGATGTATCATAAAAGGTCGTAGTCCAACCATTATGACACACCCAATACAAAATTAAAAAGAGAGACAACTAGTTTCAACTTAAAAATCTACATGCACATGAATAAAAAGTCAGTTTTTCTTTTTGTCCAGAGAGTAAACTTATTACTTCAAGTGAAAATAGGACAAAGCACGTGATCGTGCCACAGTAGGAAAATAGAGACAATCGGAAACTCCAAGTAAAATGACTTAAGAGCTCTGTGGGCAGATGGAACTAAGCATAATATGAGCTCCTGAAACGTGTTGCTCCAGAGAGGGGAGCGCATTTAAGGCATTTCAGGGGACCCCGTCCATGCTGTTTGTGCCACTGCAGCCTCAGTAATAAACCCAGGTTCTGTGTTACTGAAATGTGAATTAATTTTTCCTCAAGGGTAATTTACAAGCGAAACATACAATCTTTACTCTGAATTATAAAAATACAAATGTAATTAAAAGCAAAAATATTTTCAAAAATTGGCAAATGGACCGTAAAGAATATTTTAAAATTTTATCCTCCACATGTAATGACCTAATTTAAAAATGGGCATCTGAAATTAAAGACATTTTTCCAATAAAGAAATACAAATGGTCAATAAATACACACAAAAAGGTTCAACAGCGCTGGCCACTTGAGAAATGCACATTAAAGCAACACTGAGATTCCTTCTTACTCCAGAAAGAATGGCTGTCATCCCAAAATCAATCAATAGCAATGCTAGTGAGGATGTGGAGAGAAAGGGACCATTCTCTGTTGTCACTGAGACTGTAAGTGACCTTGCCTTACTATAAGTGTCTTACTTGTTTTACATGTTTTTGGGCCTATTAGTCTGGCTTTCAATTTGCATATGTGATAGGTAACTTTATAAGGTCTTATAAGATAAGTAAACGAATCTGATGCTAGGAATGTTAAAAGAGGGCAGAGGGGAAGAGAAAATGAAGGGTATTGGGATGTGTTATATAAATGTACCAGTCCCTTAAGATGAGTGCAATCATCATATACTGAAATACATACTAATACAAGTTTAAAAAGACAAAGAAAAGAACCCAAGAAAAAAGGAAAGCAGAGTAATAGGAGGGGAAAAGATAGCACTATGCTCATTGTACGAAGTTAAGAAGTTAAATAAATGTTGTATAAAGTTTTATACAATAGTAAATAGGGTTTAAAGGTATATGACAAACTATGGACAAATTAAAGGTGAAGAAATAAGAATAAATGCACAATGGTATTGACTGATGGAAAAGAAAGGAAAATGGAAGGTGCAGGGGTAACATTATTGCATCTATCAGAGGCAGAAGCCTATAAATTAAAATGGTAAATTCAAAACTAACTACAAATCTGTAGTATGGTGCCCCATGTGTGAAATGTGAAATGATCAGACGTTGTCTCTGGAAAGCTGAGTAAATGATGAGGGTGGGATGAAGGCAAGTGTGGATTTAGTATACACCAAATCGATCTCATCTCACCTCCTGAATATCAGGCACCTAATTAATGAGTCATGAGAAGTGGACCAGCAATGCTGTGGAAAGTTCAAACTCAGGATGGGTTTCCTTCACCACAACCAGCTGTGGGGCTTGTGGAAAAGAGATTCTCTGGACCAATCTCAATTTCTCTCCAGTAGATCTATAATTCTGTCTGAGAATCTGCATTTTTACACACCGTTTGAAGTTATTCTGCTACACAGCTCATTCTGATAACCACACCACTTCTCACTCAAAGTGTGTCTGTGTGTTCATTACCCAAAATTGAAGCCAGACTAAAACCACCTAACTTAATGTTCCATAAGAAAGTAGGTTGCTTCTCCCACTGTAAAGATTGCCACGAGTAGGAGCTTCCTGTCACTATGACAAAATACCCGAGGAAGTCAGTTGAAAGGAGAAGTTTTACGTGGCCTGCTGGTTGCAGAGATTCCGGGTCTGGTCCCTCGACTTCACTGTTTCTGGGCCTGCGGTGACGGAGGACAAGACGGAGAGCAAATGGTAGAGCGGAGCTGCTCATCAGTAACCGTAGGAAGTGAAAAGACGCAGGAAGAGCTGAGGAGTCTCCATACCCTTCACGGGAGCGCCCTCAGTGACCTAATTCCTCTAATCGGGCCCTCACTCCCAGAGTTCCTACCACCCCCAACAGCTCGTCACGCTCTGGACCCCTGGATGGAATACGCACGTTGATGGGTTCGCAGCCCTTGTGACCTGGCCACCCCCGCAGGCCATACCTCTGAACGCTGCTGCACGAGGGCCCAGACCTTCAACAGATGAGCTTTGGGGGGTCATTTAATGCCCAGACCAAAGCACCATGCGATCTGAAATGGTGCTAACAGTTTTGATCAGTGCATTTCAAAAGATAGCTACCTTTAGTTCAGCCTCCTTTATTTTCTGAAACTAGCAAGAGTGCTTAAGGGAAAGCACAAACATTCGGTGCTAGAATTGTTTTTCACCATTGGGAAGTTGATTTTTTACTTCTAATCCAATGCTGCTATTCACCTCATAGTACTGATTATAAATTATATTGTTGATGTTAAATGATTGTGAAAATAATCCATACCAGAGTATATCAGGTAGATAAGCTTCCATGTTAGCCACAGATGACAAGATCATTCACAAGAAACTACAGCAGTGAGACTTCATCTGCTGCATAGAGAAACAAAAGAGAGTGTTTATCAGAAGAGCCTGACTGCGGGGCTCATGTTCTTACTCCAAGTGCAAGTCTCTGCATGCGTACCTACTTGAGCGCAAAGCTGAGCATCTGTTTTTGCTTTGACTGTCAACTTTCTGCTGACCTTGGGGTTGAAGGGAAAAGGCGCTGTCCAGGTGGTTCTATGCTCCCATCCATGGCTTTTCAAAGTGAGAGCTATCGCTCCTTTGTCACCTTGAGGTTTCTGAATAACTTCCAATTTGCAGCTTGATAAATGATTAGCCCTGATAAATTTCACAACTGAAGTCAATAAATGGCATCTCTATTGCCGAAGGAAAAAGAATAAGAGAAACTGGACAAAAAGTTGGCAAAGGGTTAAATTTGTCCATTTGGAAGAAAGAAAGGAAAAGAGACTTCCTGAGGTCTTGTGCTTTATCTTACTGTGTACTGAAATGTGAGCTGCAACCAACAGTCTGATTAATAACAATTTATGCTGCTGTCAATCTTTTTGACCAATGCCATCAATATTTTGCACCGTGAAATAACAACAATTAAGAATCAGGACCATGAGAAACACTTGAGGCAAAAGAGCTCCTAACACAATAATGAAATTGACAATATAGAGACAGCGTTTCCAATAAGTATCCTGAGAACGGTTTCACTGTGATTTTCTTTTCTAGACAGTACAAACCACCACACCTTATTACAAATGAACATGAATGCCCTGGGTAGCTGCTGTAATTTTAGTCTGTAAAGTACAGACAAGTTTCTGGACAGGTAATAACACCAGCAACAGTCCTCCTTTACTCGTGACTTACAATGGGCGAAGTATTCTTCTAAATATTACAAGATTTCAACACTAAATAAATAATCTGAGTTAAAACATATCTTGACAAATTTCTTCCTGATAAACAAAGTAGCTTAGATAGCATGTGAGAAATCTGATCTCCTTTTTCTCCAAATCTAATTTATTTTAAGAAAAGTAATTGACACTGTATTTATTTATCACACATATTAATGAAAATGAAAAGTATCCATCATCAAATTCAAAATTTTATTACATTTGTTATATAACTTTGAGATGGAATTTCACATATTTTTCTATTATTTTAGGTACATATTTTAATCACCATTCTTCTTTTGCACTGAAGTTTTACTAACTAAAGATGAACAAAACCATACCTGTATTCACAGTCCAAAGTACGTTTATTTACAGCCTAAAAGTCAAAGAAAAAGGAGAAGAGATACGGAGGAGAGCTGGTTGTGAGTGACTTGGGACAGGAACCAGGGGTTGGGGGACCATCTCGCCACTGGGTGAGCTCAGTGAGTGGGGGCAGCTCGGTGATTAGGTATCTAAATCACTTTTTTGTCCATAATTTGAAAATGGTAACACAAAGCTAGAATTTTATTGAGAAGAACACTTTTATCACTCAACAGAGGCACACTAACTCACACTAATTGCTCTTGCACTTGTACTTCTGCCTTGTCTATGTTCCGATAAGAGCACAACTTCTGTTAAACAGAAAAGAGGAAAAGGTGCAAAGTTTTACTTAGCAAAATGTGACCAGAATCTTGTAGAGATAGAAGGGTTTAAATCTTTCAGGAAAAGGTGACCTTCTGAGAAATCACTGTTTCCAATCAAATTGTCTCTCTCCTTTCCTTTTCTTCCTTCCTTCCTTCCTTCCTTCCTTCCTTCCTTCCTTCCTTCCTCCCTTCCTTCCT
>PVLD010011934.1:0-62718 GCA_004027595.1 Dinomys branickii | reverse complement strand
CGGGTCCAGACCATGTGGCTCCAGCATTACCGTTCCCCACCCCTTGCAGCTGGGCAATGGGTCTCCGATGAAGCTACGAATGCTGAAACGAGGGCGTGGGCCAGGGGTGTGCTTGGAGCGGCAACCTCCTCCCTCTCTATCTCGTCTCCCTCCAACTGTGCCATGTCAGATCTGCGATCCCCTCCTCCAGAGGAGGTTCTGCTTAGACTTTCCGAGGGTTTCACTTCCTATCTCAGATCCCTCTCGAGTTCAGGATATCCACCTCCCTCCCATACGCACTGTTAATCCAATATGGTTGGCAGATTTTATTATTAAAATATCGAAGGGTAATTGTTAGATAAAGTTTTGTTCTAGAAATTATGAGATATTTTATGAAGGATTATTATAAGGAAAACACATGCTTCATTATCCTTTTACACAGAGGATGAACCAGAGAACTGAAAGATGGATGCTCTTTCACTGCATAAACCAGAAGATGAGCTCCAGAGGCATGTCAGTTTTCCAAATCATAAAGCTGATTAGTAGCAGAACCAGAATTAAAACAAGATCCTTAGCACAATATTCACTACAAAGACTATCTCTCCCAAATAAAAAATTAATTGTAGAATAAAGAGTGATTAAATTATCAAGAAACATTTTGGTAGAGAACGTCCCAGAATTTTCTGAGAATGAACTTTATGCAAACAGCTGTTTGCATAAAGGACTGGATTAGTTCACCACGTAAGCTGACTGGACACCCGAGCTTTCCTCAATGTGTGGAATTGCAAGGGGTAATCAAAGTACATGGTGAAACTTTACATTAAAAAAAACTATTACATAAAAGACATATAATACACTTTAATCTGCCCCCAAACATTGCCCCTTGCCTCAAGCACACTTATTCTTCCCACTTTCGGAAGCAGTTCTGGAAGTCCTCTTCCGTGTCTTTAAGAGGTGTGATCAAGAATGCATTGCCACTTCTGAGTGCCATCCAGCAGAAAGCCAGCTTTGCAGAAACAGCACGGTGTGTCCTCACCCACCTTATTCAGCAGCTCTGGCACCCTGTAGCTTTTGGCATGTTTCCAAAGTCAAAATGATCACCAAAGGTAAACGTTTTGAATCCATGAGGACATCAGGGCAACCATGAAGGTGCACTAAAACAGAGGACTTTGAGGACTCCCTCAGACAGCGGTAAGGATGATGGGTAGGTGTACATGAAGCAGGGAGGAATATTTTGAGGAGCACTAACCACAATGTGTCTTTTTACTGCAATTTTCAGAATTTTGACACTGTATTTTTATCACGCCTTGTAAAATTCACAGTGGCTTGGTCAACATTTTTCTGTATCCTTTGCTTCATATTTGTGGAGTTGATGTTGGCCACCCTGGGGCTACACCAGGGCTCCATGCTTGCCCTGTGTTTGATTTCTGTTGAACATTGCTTGTTCTTTGGTTGCAGTTTCAGAATTTAAGAACTCTGAGTGTATTCTTTCCTGTTGCTTTCTGCCATGGTAGCTTTTCTTACCGCTGTGTTAGGTGGCGGGAAGGCAGAGCCTCCCGAGCATCAGAACCCTCTTTACAGCTCCGTTCTCACATCATGAAGACCTATTTCTATGCTCAGAATGTGACCTTTAGCTTCTTTTATGAGCACTGGCAACAAGCTCTAAACATATTCCCCACACCAGCTGCTTTCTTGATTTCTCACTTGAAGTTGCAAGGAGCATCGCTGACTAGTTGCCGAAATGCTGTGTATCTGATGCTTGGTGTGTTGCTTTACTGCTTGGTAGCATCTTTTTCCTGTTTTGGTCTTTCTTTGCCCTCTTATTTAAGATGACTTTGTCCAAGCATTCTGGTTTCTGCTGTGTCAGATTACGTGCCACTCTTTTTCTTTAATTTCCCATGTCAGGCCTTATTAATTCATATAACTTTGTTATGCTGAGGGGGAAGCAGTTATTTTACAAAACAGCAATTACTTTCTGACCCTGCCCTCTCTCCATGCTTTCCAACCTTATTATAAGTCACTTGCTTTTGGTTCTGAGCCTGGTTTCTTACACCGGAATTTATAAGGCTGAAATTCCTAGTGGCTACATAATATCCGTTCTTTCCTTTTTCATTAACAAAACTCTGCCTTGGGGCCATGTGAGAGAAGATATTTGCATGCAATTTAAAAAGTTACAATTTCCAACCTCCTTCACATCTAGGACTGGCCATGCAGTAGTGTTTCTACCAGCAAAATGCAAATAGACATCTGGTAGGGAGGTTCCTGAGAAGACTGGATTCCCAGGGGTGTCAGCCTTTTCTTTTTGGTCCTGTCTCACTCCTGTTCCCTGAGATGTGCACACAGTGGATGGAGCTGCCACTGTATTCTTCAGCATGAGAGATAGGTCCAGAGGACTGGGGAGACCTCAGGTCCGGAATGCTGGACATTAAGCTAATGGTAGGACAGTCCTATTTCCAAAATTCCTGTTAAAAGAAAAGTCTCTGATAAGTTTACATCACTGTTATGGGAAACTCTGCAGCTTTCAGGTGATTTCAGTTCCTGCCTGATCCATTTATAGCTAGATGAAGGCAGCCTCAGTGACGGACACAGCGATGAGCCCCAGACCCTACACAAGGAAACGCCAGAGCCTGAGTACTCGGCAGTGCTACCAGCAGATGATCCAGGGCTCACAAGGTCATGGCATACCTGTCATGGGCCATGTTTAATAAATAATGTGTGAGCAGGTAAAGTCCTGCCTGTATCAGTTCAGATAGAACAACTCCAAAAGACCATTTAGAGCTCTTCGTAAAGCATCAGTGGCTTGTCATTGGGCCGCCATCACAGCTTGGCTTTTCACTCCTGATTCCAGCACATTCCACATGTGCTGATCACTGAGTCATACCTTACTAAACACCTATGCTTTTCTGGTCTGCTTCTTGAAAAACTCCACTTGTGATACATGATAAGCTTCTTACCAGGCCATATATATATATATATATATATATATATACACACACACACACTAGAATCCTAGTTGTTATCAGGTGCTGTAGTATGTCTTGACTGCAGGTGTTGGTGGAGGTCAGAAGCACAAAGATGAATAAGAGAGTGGCCTTATTCAGAAGTAGCCACATTTTTAAAAAGCTAACATAATTTTTTTAAGTGCAAAGATTTAAAAGGACATGGAATTATTGAAACAGGCAACTAAGTGCTTTTCTGGAAGGAAGAGAGATGAGCATATAGAGAGAAATTGAGATCAGGTAGTGGAAGGCCTTATGTAAGGTCTTTGGGATTGAAATTAAAGTTGTCTGAGAATTTTAAGGTTGTTGGTAGATCAATTAGTGGTCCTTTAAAATGTAGACAGGAAGAGATTAAATGTAAGGAAACCATGAAGATACTTATAGGACATTTGGGCAGCAGAAAATGGGGGACTGAACTAGAACAAAGACCGTAGATACGTACAGAATGTGATAGATTTGGGGCATTTGGTGGAAGAATTAACAAGCTAGGAATCTAGCTTGACATGGGTAGTATAAGAGGGGGGAGTCAAAGATGAGACTGAGAAGTCTGAGGAGAAAGAGTCATGCTATTCTCAAGAATTGGGGGGTGGGGGTGGGCAAGCCTGATGCTGTGGGGCCTGCCTGTAATCCCAGTGTTCAGGAGGCTGAGGAAGACCACAAGTTCAGCCTGTTTTCTGTTTTTGGTGGGTTTTTTTGGTACCAAGAATTGAACTCAGGGCGTTGTGCTTGCTAGCCAGGCACTGTGCCACTGAGCTATATCCCGGGCTCCTGAGACTCTGTCTTAAAATAAAAATTAATTAATTAATTCATTAATTAATTAAAAGGACTGGGAATGTAGCATAGTGCTAGAGTGCTTGTGTAGCATGCATATGGCGCTGGGTTCAATGCCCAGTATTGCAAACAGAAATATCTCTGGGAAGAAAATATTGTTTTATAACGTACTGAAGTATGTGTGTTATTTGAAGCTATACATTTGAGTGATGTTTTTAAAAAGAGAATATAGAATGCAAGAAAAAATTGCAAAGGAAAAATCCCCTTGGAGACATGTGGAACTTGATTAAACACTACTTAATCTTGAGTAGTGTGCTGACATCTAAGTATTAGTGTACTCATGTCCCTTTGTTACCATGCCATATAATTCCATTTATTTTTCTGGAAAACACTAATTTGGCTTTGGGCTTTCTCTCTTTTTGCGTGTTTTGGCCAAAGCTTGCCCATTTTCTATCCTTTTGAACTTGAACTTCTTGTTACCATATTAAAGAAAATGTTTCAGTAGTTTTTTCCTCAGGCCTAACAACTTCTAAAATCTTATTTATCCTTCAGTAAGATAAAGCATCCCGAACTCAGAGTCATCAGAAGCAGAAAGTGCAGGTGTTTTGTGGGTTTGAGTCCTGAATCTCTGAGTGAGGAGAGTGCGCTGCAGAAGAATCCACCTCAGTCTTAAGCACTTACCCTACAAACCGTTTGGACAACTACTTTGTGGTGGTTAGGATAAACTCTCATAACCTTGTGTGGGTGATCTTTTATTATTTTACCCAACTCATAATGTGTGGTTTCCTACAAGAGTGAGTTATATATGCACAAGCTTCAGAAAGACTAAAGTTTAGGTAAATTTTAATATGTTTGTGGCTGTACTTTATGAAAGGTGGGGCAAAAGTCAGTGAAGACGGAAACAGCAGGGCGTAAAAGACATGGAATCTCTCGGTTGAAAGTAACAGCCTAGGAAAGCAGCATTCACACCAATGTCCAGAAATTGGACAGTGATCTTACCAGGGATTAAAGACAGTCACTAATTTGGTGTTATTCATTCAAAGTTAAACTCACTTGTCATTTTTGAGAATGCTTTGTGTGCTGAGTGTTCTGGTTTATTTGTGTTAGTGTTTGTTTGCATTGCTAGGCACACAGAAGATGGTTATTTCATTCTTCTAGCATCTTCTGTGCCATAAGCAATACAAGTCCCGTTTACTGGTGAAGAAACTAATACTCTTGAGTTTGATTGACTTAGTCATATATCCTAGATATACAATTCAAACTTAGGTCTCCCTGACTGTAAGTCCTGTGTACATACTTTCCAAATATGCAGTGTTTCCATTGAGTATCTTGTTGAAATGTCATCACTATGCTCCACCCCCTCCTTTATATGGTCATTCTAAACTTTAGCCATACATTAGAGTCACCTATAGTACTTAAAAATACTAATATCTGATCTTCATCCACAAGAGATTCAGATTTTGGTGAGTAGTGTGTAGAGATTACTATTCTTTGGAAGCTTTCTAAGTTATTCTAATTTGAACCGTGGTAGAGAAGCACTTCCAAAGAGGGAAGGTATTATTCAAGCTCAAAGGGTTTGCTTCTCTTAGTGGAGAGTTAATTGTTGGCAATGTCGCTATTATAAGGGTTGATTTTGGTTGTTTGTGCAGAGATACTTCATGATTTATAGTCACAACTTTTAGGTATGATTTGTCTATTTACTGTTAAAACTGTGACTGCTGTGTGCTAGTGTAGGAACTCATGGTCTTTAAGTTGCTATAGTCTTGGAAAAGTTTGACCATGATTGTTTGTAAGTGTTTCACTGAAATGATGAAAATTGCAAGGAAATATGTCCAAACTTTAATGAAACTTTTAGAATACCATAATGTTATGGTTTATACCTACAGGACCTACAAAGCCTTGGGCACTTAAAGGTGGGGCTTTCGGGAGTGACTGAATCATGGGTGTGTGATACTGGATTAGCCCCCTGATTACTTTCACATAGTTCTGTGTGTGCACAATGGGAGGGTCCACCCTGGGTACAGATGGCACCAACTAATAGGCTTGTAGCCCAGATGGACTGAAAAAAGGCAAAAAGAAAGGATCACTGCCTCTTGCCTGCTGTACCATGAGCTGTTTCTCCTCTGCCATGCTGCCCTGCCTCAGAACCAGCCAACTATGAACTGAAACCTCTACTGTGAGTTAAAATAAACCTTTCCTCCTTTATTTTGTGGTGTCAAGTATTTTGTCCCAGCAATGACAAAGTAACTAAGGCATGTGACATTATCCTAGGACACCTTCCTGGTCCATTCATATAAGAGTCTCACTAGATGACAAGTAAAGAAAGAAAACAATCTCTTCTTCAGTGTTTTTAGTAGATATCAAACGTGGCTTCTTTGTGAGAGCACCTTCTCTTACCTAAGGGTCTGTGTAGATGGCCTGTGCTTGTTGGTGGCTTTACGTTCCCTGAAGCTGTGTTTCTTTTGGGCACTGATTCACTGGGGTCCATCAGAGGGGGGCACAATCACCTAAGGAGGAACTGAGCCCAACCACTGTTCTCATGAGTGGATGTGGCAGGAGTGTGGGAAGGGAGATGTCTATGAGGCTGGGGTTAAAATTATGCTCTACCGTTATCTGTGTGATGCAGCTCATCTTTCTCTTTCCACCTTGTATGTTGCCTAAGAATAATCATTAATTGTCTTGGCATCAAGAATTTAGCAGAAATTTGAAGATATAATTTGTATGAAATAACTCACAAACATTCAAAAATTTAAATCAATAAAAATCCCTGAAGAAACGTGTATAGCTGCTCTAAAAAGTTAAGAAAAGTGACTAATTTGCATAATTTGGAGAACTTATTCCCCTCTCAACACCTGTGTGGTAGTATTTATATAGGCTACAGCTGGTGCTCAGCACCCCATATTTCTTTAATTTTTTAAAATTACCTAGCACCTGCTGGAAATTGCTATGTTGTTAAGAGAAATGAGAGTTGTATTGGATTTCTCAGTGGATTTTACAATATAATTATCCCGGGAGTGGAACTGACTGAGTAGCAGAAGGTCTGGAAGTAATGGAGGGCTGTGACAGGGTTTCTTTTTGCCACGCCTCGGAGTATTTCCCCCAGAAAATTCAGATCTGAAAGAACATCCCATCCTAAAGCAACCAGCACAATCGTATAGACTAGTGGTGGCAAACCTATGGCACATGTGCTGCAGCAGACATGCAGAGGTTCCTCTGTTGCCACAGGAGCTAAGTCACCCCAGTGAGCCACGTCGCCCCGACACTGCCCCCGCAGCTGAGCATTCAGATTTAACTGCAGTGTTGGCACTTCGTCATAAATAAGTGGGCCTGGGGTTGCAGTTTGGACACTCAGTTTCTAAAAGTTTTTCCACCAGTGCTATAGAGCTATAGAAAGTCATATCTGAAGCCTCAGGGAATATCTGGACATTCTGACCATTTTGGAAAATGAAGACAGTAAGGCTGAGGGGGACTGAGAAATGTTCCCAAGGACAACTAATCCAGAGTCCTGGTTCTCAGCTTATTGTTCCTTTCTTGCAATTCTGTAGTTCAGCCAATTAGCACCTGTTGGCTTCATTGACTTGTTTTGGGAACCATACAAATGAGGGAGCATTTCCTGTCAAATGGTGAACGGTAAACCTGCTGGGCCCACTCCTCATACTGTCTGATTTATAGTGCAGCATTCCTTCTAAGATTTTCATGCTGGAGAAGCCACTACAATCACTTTTGTGACTAAAAACCTGATATCCATTGGCCTAAAAGGTAAGTTCTAGAGTTTTAAAACTCTAGAATGTGGCTCTGGAGTCAGTACAAAACATATTTCAATAAGTTTTATGTTTAAAGAGTGCGGGGAGGAACCTGTGGATGCAAGAGCACGATTCTAGTCTTTGTTTCTGTCCCTGAGTGGCCGTTGAAGCAGAGCTCCACACGTACATCCAGGTGGTGTGTACACCTGGCCCAGGTCGGAGGAAGCTGGTATGTGTACTTGAAATGCTATGTGTTAGAAACATTAATCAACACAAGCATTCCTACTTATTTCACTTAGGGAGCACAGTCACATAACTATCTACGGGACAGGACATCTGAGCTATGCAAACTGATGGTTCATAGCTCAGTGTTGCCATTTGTTAGCCGTGTCACAGTGGATACATTTTTTGTGCTTAATTTTGCCTACGTGTCAGATAGGGTCAGTAACATCTACCCATTGGAAGGGTTAAATGCTTTAAGGCATATAAAGCTTTAAATGGTGCCTGGCATATCATATAAGCATTCAGTAAATATTAACAATTGTTACCTGGCATGGTGGTGCATACCTGTAATCCCAGCACTCGGAAGGCTGAGGCAGGAGGATGGTTGTCAGTTCGAGACCAGCCTGGGCTACAAAGTGAGCTCAAGGCCAGTTTGAACTACTATAGTGCCTTGTCCATAATAGCTGAAAACTGATAACAGTACAAATGTCCATAGATAGGAAGAGGAATAAACAGTGAGACCTTGTCTCAAAAAGACCAAAAAAAAAAAAATTGTTGACTGTGAAAAATCTTACTTGGAAAATCCTTCTGTGGACAACTTTCCTTAGGCTCTGTCACTTCTTAGTAGTTTTCCTTCCCACCTTTCAAGTTTTCTGTCCACATGTGGGTTCTTCTCTAATAAATTAGTGCAAAACCTGGATGTGAACGTCCCACCTTGCACCAACACAGTCACCCTCTTCTGAACAATACAGAATGTGTGACTGTGTCACACCTTTAGTTTCTTGTCTCATTCACAAGGGCATTTTGGAATATTTTGCTTTTTTATAAAACTTCTTAAATTGGGAAGAGTGAGTGCATGATCATTATGAAAGATATGATTATATAAACCACACAGAAAAAAAATGTTTATCTTTTTAGGTTCTATACATAGTGGTGCTCCAGACATGTTTGCTTACTTGAATAGACTTTACAGGTAGGGCCTCATGGTTGATCATTTTCCTTTTATCCACATCAGATTTTATTATTAGAAATTCCTGCCTATGTTGGAGGAAACAGTATTTCAGCAATGGAGCAAATGTAAGCAAATTATCTGTCGCTTTAAATCTCAGATGTTTTTCTGTTTTCAGTTCACCCAGTGGAGGACAAGATGGGAAGATATATGAAACCAAGCGCAAGAGGAAACAAATTTTGTTTTATGAGAACTCAATATCTATTTATTAGAAAGGGCCAGGCTTGACTGCAGAGATAATATTGAATTATATAGCCATTTATAGATGATGGATTTACTTAGTGTCTAGAAGTGCAGCTCTTATAAACAGAGACCCAGCCAAATTCTTCAAAATTAAATGATTGAACTTTCATCACACACTTGCACACACACATACACACACCATCATAAGTGTAATTAAAATAACAAATGACCACTCAGATCAAAACAGAGACTTAGGAACCCAGGATTTACATAAACTAATGATTTTAAGATGGACAATGGAACTCATGATTTTTAAGTCAATCATAAGCCTTTAAAAGGAGCTAGAATTGCAGTGGGAAAAAGATCTTTTTCAAAAACATGAAGCAACCTTTCTGAAAGATAGAAAAGGCAACTTTACAATCAGTGCTGTGAAAGATAGAGCAATTGCAAAGGCCAAAAATATCTACTTGTACCCAGAAAGTGTAGCCCTGGTCTTCTTTGTATCAGTCGGTTGGATCCCACTTAAGTGGGCACAAAACCATTGCTGCTACAAAGACAGAGAAATCTGTGGCTGAAATCTCTCTCCAAGCCTGCACACAGGCCCAAGCTTGCTCACAGAGAATCACGAATCATGAAGCTTGTTGAACCACCGTGGGATGCAGACATCAGGACTCAGGGTGAAATCTAACAACTGCAAGATGGATCAGTTGAGATCAGGCAACATGAGAAATTTTTTGAACACTGGAAAATTAAACTGAGAAAAAAACTTCTATGAAATACACTGATATAAAGCAGTAGCTTCCCTCAAATCTACCCTTTTACTGAATTTCCCTTTAAAGGGCTTCTAGGAACATGTCCTGGTATGGGTTTATGGATATACACGGAGAAAAGTTTAACAGACAAAGATTTGGATGTGTGTTATTCTATAGACACGCACAAAATTTTATTTATTTATTGGATTATGTGACATTGTACTATTCAAAGACCCTTTTCCAGTATTCTATGGGCCTTTATAAGAAAAAAAGGGAAAAAAAGGAAGAAAGAGTAGGGAAAGAGAATTAGGGAGAGATAAAAGGAAGGAGGGGAAAGGGGGACAGAGAAGGAGGGAGAGAAGAGAGCTGGGAGAGAAAGAAGGGACAGACGGAGAGAGGGTAAGAGAAATAGACACAATTTCTGCTTGATGATGTTCAGTACTTTTTATTTTGGTAATGAAACGGAAAATGTGAGTGTTTTACATTGGGTTATAATGCGAAAGTTGGTTCTTCATCCTGAGACAGAATGCATAAGTATCTTTCCTCTTTTGGATTTGGGAAGTACTACTTACCTATTTTTTTAATTCAAGCAAATTTGCATATAAAGTGGTCTTCCAGAAGCACAGATCTATTGAATTTCTTGTTATATTTATAAGTACGTAGAGTTAGTGTATTAATCACCCACAACAATAGGGTTTATCATCCCAGGAAGGCCTCTCATGCCCTTCGGCCCGTCTCCACATCCCCCTGCAGGAAACAGCAAACACTCTATTCAGATTTCTAGTCCCACAAATTAGTTTTGCATGTTTGTGAGTTTCTTTGGTGTCTGGGTGCTCTCTCTGCCTCTCTCTACCTCTCTCTCCCTGATGGTTTAGCAATTTATCTGTGTGATATTGTGTATGTGTAGCTTACTACAAGTAGCAGTCCACTATTTGTATATAATAAAATATTTTATTCCTCTCCCTATCTATGGATATTTTTACTGTTACCAGTTTTTAACTTTTATGGACAAGCCACTAAAAATATTCTTATACAAATATTTTATTAAACAAACATTTTTTGTTTCTGCTGGGCAAATACATAGAACTGAAATTGCTATGGCACACGTAAACACAGTGCTTAGCTTTTTAAGAAACTTTGAAAGGTCCTCCAAAGTGGTTATACCATTTTCTGTTCTCTGGGAATGAATGAGAGCTCCTGTTGCTCTACATACATGCCAACATTTGGTCTTGTCCGCTTTTTTATTTTAGCCATTCCAGCGGGCATGCAAGATTTGTAGTGTTTGTGTGGGTTCTAGCCTCCAATATCTTCTATTTATGTGCTTGTCTATTCCTACAGTAATCTCACCGTTTCCTGATTGCTATAGCTGCATAATGAACCTTGGATTCACGATCTGAGCCCTTCAACATTCTTACTTTTCAAAACTGTTTTGACTTTTCTAGATTACATAAATTTTCAAAGAAATTATGAGTTGAGTAATTAGTTCTAAAGAAAATTCTGCTGGTATTTTGACAGACATTGCTTGGAATCTATCGATATAGGGGCAACTGACATCACAACATGTATGTTATATCATATCTAACATCACATGTTGTACCTTCAAAAATATTTAAAATTTTTTCTGGACAATGTTTGTAGTTTTCACTGTATAGTTTATTCTGCTAAATTATTCTATGTTTTATTTTTATCATTTATCTTTGAATTATTATTTAAAAATACAGTTGACTTTTGTGTAGTGACATTGTATCTTGTGACTTTGCTAATTAATTTAGTTTTATTTGTTTAGTTTTTAAGTTACACAGGACTTTTCAAGTACTCAATAATACAGTATTGTACATGAGTAATAGTTTCTCTCCCTTTGATCTGATTTTTTTGTTTGTTTGCCGCACCGGCTATAGCATGTAGTACATTGTTGAACAGGTGTAGTAGATTAGAAATTTTTGCTGTATTCTTGAGTTGGAGAGAAGTATTTAGTGTTCCACCATTTAATATGATATTAGCCCTAGATTTGTCATAGAAACATTTGATGGCACTTAGGAATATTCCTTCTATTTCTAGTGTTCTTAGAAGTATAAGCATGAAAAGATGTTTAAATTTTATCAGATGCTTCTCCTCCCTTCCATTTTCAGTTTTTATTTGTGCTGCTAGAGATTAGACCTAGGACCTCTTGCATGCTAGGCAAATGCTATAATACTGACCTACACCTCCAGTCTTCTTGTCTTCACCAATGTAGTAAATTAAAGATGAACTCTACTTGGTCATAATATATTATTATTCTGATATCTTACTGGGTTCTTTTGCACTGCTCACATTTGCTAATACTGCAGGACACACAACCGTGATATCCTCCTACTGATTTAATTTCTAGAAAGGGAATGTACTCTAACTGTCAAAATTGCTTATTGCTCTATCATATTCACAGGGCCCAGTAAGTACCTAAAATATTTCAGGACTAAAAGATTTCGTGAATGAACAGATTAATGGATGTGCCTCATTTCTCCAGTGTCTCTTTCAAGAACGGGTTTTGCTTAGTAAAACGTTCAGGCTTAGGTCCGGGGGTCTTATGCGATGTGCATCAGTCCATCTTCCCATGCTGTGGACAGGGTCGCTACGCCTCCACTCTCATTCATACGTGGAGGAATCAGCATCGCACCACACAGGAAGCAGGGAAGCTCCGCAACTCTAGTGTGGGATCTTCTGCCAGCAAGAGGTCTTAGACACCCCACTTGTCTGCCCATGTGTCTGTTTTCCCCTCTATAAAGCAACCCAGATGTCTGGTCCCTAAGGCCCTTTGTGTATAAAATTCTGGTTGTCTGGAGGTGATGATTGAATTAAGGAAGGGTTAGGAAGAGAAACTAGGTCCCTCGGAGCCAAGCTGGCTGTTTCCTCTGCTGAACTGCTCTGCTTTCCTCTTTTTAATTCTGACTGTTTTGCCCTAGTTGTTTGGAGACTTTATTCAATGTGAGGATATCTGTTATTCCTGGGAAATGACTCTGTAAATCTTGACATACTGTGTCAGCCTATTCTAATGTGCAGATGGAAGTCTAACTTCTATCTGCGAACGTGGTGCTCTCCCTTTAGAGCCTCCTGACTCATGTGGAAGGCTGTGGTCTTATCTCTGTCTTAGGAGTTTCTACTCCTGATTTTTCCTTCTTGTTGTATTTTCTCCACCCCTCTGTTACACAGCTGGTCTAAGCGCATAAAGTGCTCATTCTTTAAGTGAGTCTTTACAATTTCTTGTTGAATTTTTTGTTAAGGAGTGAATACAAATAATAATTTTACCTGAGTAAGTAGCATAAAAAGTCTTATTTTGAAAGCTTGAAATATTATAGATAATACCCATATTCTTCTGAATTACCTGCCTTTTTCCCAGGTTCCTTCACAAGTGGTCCCAGGTTGGCGACTTGTCTTGTATTTGCATTCATATATACATACACCTAAGGAAATCTAAAATAGCAACACATTCCACATCTGTTAGTACCTTCCCTCCTTATGTTGCTTCAGTTTACCAATCTCATAAATGGTCTGCCACACAGGTTCTTTTGTTGCTTTGCACCCAAGTACAAGAGGAGGTGGTAGGAGGCAGAGCTGTACACCCTGGAGCATATCCTGTTTAATTTAATGGCTATCATGACAGAGCAGATAAGAACGTGGGTCCTGGGACCAGACTGTTGTTGCTTACTAAATATATGATGTGGGTTTGGTCAACCCCTCTTCGATAAGAGCCCATAGGATAGTTGGGGCTTCATAAGATAATACAAGTGAAGCACTTAAAATAGTACCCAGTTGTGTCCCTACTATGCTTAGTTCTCTGAAGCCAATGACCATGTGTTGTTCATGTTGGATTCCAGGTGAAATGCTGTGCTTATTACGTATTAGGAGTTCAGAACACCCTTACTGAACAGTCTAATTAAGCACCTAAGTGGCTATTCTTCTGCATAGTCATGCTCTTTAATCCATAAGATGCGAAGCAGCATCAGGGCGGGAAAGCTATGAGCACTCACTGAGTATCTTATATTGGTGTGTATGAGACATCATGCTGGATAGTCTATATTCTTTACCTAGTTTAACTGCCCCGTGAGTTTTATAGATCAAATAATTGAGGGTTGGAGAAGGTAAGTGACTTGTCCACAACACACAGGTAGCAAGTTTGAATTCAAACTTAATATTGTCTGCTTTCTTATACACCCACCCTGGGCAGATAGCAGAATCTCTTCCGTTCCGGTCAGCACAGTCCACATGGAGGAAAGGTACATTTCCTGGAAGTCATAACCCTATATCAAGGACCCTTAGAAAGCAATTTTTCGAAAGCAGACCCTATCTTAGGATCTAGTTATCGTTAGGTTGATCTTAGCCTAAACACCTGGATCTTAGCCCCAAAAGTGTTTTAAAATTCAAGAAAATGGAAATGATGGATTGTGCAGACTGCTGCAAGCAAAGTGATCCTCCAGTATCAACAAGGGACGCCAGCCATGAGAAGAGCACACTGTAAATGCAATAGGTACAGCATCTGCGCTCACACTGGGGCCACATTCACAGCACCAGTGAGAATGGGGAGTGCCTGGCTCTCCATGCTTGGGTTTAGTTCCTTCACCTTGCTGTGCTAGAATGATGCTGTTGGACATATAACTACAGAAACTGGTACACAAATAGGAAGCACATTAGCCAGCTGTGCCTGTCAGAGCCAGATGGTTTCAGCTGTGCTCTCTCCCACTGTGTTTGGTTGGGGCCTCTGTGTTGAGCAAGTTTCTTATACTCTTTCTTAGACCGGGAAGACAGGAAGGCTTCATTCTGCTTGTGATGATGGCAAAAGCCCCAGAGAGGCTTTCACAGGTCTTTGAAGGCCCAGGCTCAGAGCTGACACTGTGTCCTTTCTGCTTCCTTCTATACCCAAAGAAAGCGTCGTGGCCAGAACCAGAGTCTGGTTGTGGAGAAATATGCTCTGTGCTTGCAGAGAGAAGAGCTTCAGACTCACTTGGCAGAGGGTGTGGAATCAGCGTGAAGAACTGGGGCAGTGATGTGATCTCGCACCAGGATCGTGGGCAAGGCGTGCTGAGGATGGGTATATTCATTTCTCTGACTGTGGTTGGGCAGCTTAAAAAAAAAAAGAGTAGACAGCATCTGTTTGTTTCTTCCATTTTCCTTTTTCGGAAATCACAACTGACATCCCACTAGTGAGGCCAGGATGGAAAATGCCTCCTTCAACCCTCCCTCCCCTGTGGGCACGCGAAGAGAAGAGTAATTTAAAATGAAACAGAAGGCTTGTAGATTTTTTTCAGAACACCTGCATCTTATTTTAGAAGCATTTGACGCTCTTGGCCTGGTTTGGGCTTGGGCAATTTAGAGTGATTAAAGAGTTTTGCATTTCACAAGTGCTTTTATGTTCAGATGAGCCAAGTGGGGGTGGGCACAAGTCTTCAGGGCTCTTTTAAAATGTACTTTTAATTACTAATCACCTGAGAAAATGACCAAGTTGTGAAGTTCCTGGTGTCCCACTTTGAATACCCAGCAGAACAAATTTAGATGCATCCCTGGCAAACACCAACTTGCCTTAGTGATTTCCACTTTTGTTCTCATATTTAACAACAAGAAGCCCTTGCCCCTGTAATTGCATTTGCTCACATGACTGAAGGAAGTCAGTGTCAAAGGAATGCTCTCCTAAATAACAATGGTCTTTATCGATGAGATGAAGTGGAGAGAAAAGAGACGCATAGATTAGAAGAAAACCACACAACAAGAATACAGTATTGTAGAGAACATTAACATATTTTCTCTCTTTTCACTTGCTTGTGACCTCAATATTCAAGTGGAAGAAACTTTTGCCTCAAGGAAGATTGGGATTATTAAAGCTGTAAAGCAGGAGGAGAAAGTTTTGTGCAGCTTTTGATGATCTTGAAGACTAAAAAGATTCCTAAATTGTGGAAGCTTCCATTTCACGTTAAGACCAAGCCTTTATGTCAATGATCATAGAATTTTATTCCACACTTTCATACAGAGAAGAATCAGACTGCACATATAAGCGGGGTGCTATCTGACGAGAAGTGGGCATAGAAACTGGAAGGCAAGAGTTCAGGAGGCTGAGGTGCCACTGGAGACCCCCGCTGTGCCAAGAGGCTGACACACTGAGACCAGGTGCCCACACCTAATCCTGGGTGAGAGGAGCTCAGCACAGCCTGCAGAAAAGGACCACAGAAACCGAAACCCCTTCCCTGAGGCCAGGACCACCTGAACTTGCCTCTGCTCCCAGACATGCTTGTAGAACGTGGGGAGGAGAGAGATCCCTTTAGCCTTCCATAGTATGTAGAGTTGGAGTCCTTAATTATGATGGGCAGGGAGATCTCAGCTGATATCTGAGAGACAGTAAATATCAAGAATCTGAGCATCTTTTATTGTCTACCATTGTACTGGCATCTACTACATTAGTTAACATAACAAAAAGCACCGTGGTTCAGGCAGCAGTTTACAGAGGGGAAATGGGCAGTACAGAAATGCTTACTGAAAGATAAATTTTCCCAGGTAATTCTAAAGACACTTACAGTTACTTAAAGATAATTGTCCACTGTCATCTATCCCAGACTTAACTCTGAAGTAGACACATTTTCACATTTAGTTGTTTGATATTCTCCAAAAATGTATGTTTCTGTGTTGAGATTCTTTAGCAGCATGCGTTTCCCTTCCTTGAATCCTTCCTCTTCTGGGTTCTGCACTCCTCTTTTCCTTTGCTTTGCTTGCTCCTCTTATATTTGTGTGGAGACTGATTTTCTCTAGACATCAGTGTTTCTGCACTTTGCAGTTACCTGTGTTCCTGTAGGCTGTCTCCGCGGTCTGATGGGCACTTGTCATCAGAGCCATGGTAGGGGACAGGTGCATGGATCCATGTCCATGCACGTTATCCCCAGAGGCACACAGTGCCACCTGACAGGTAAGACAATGACCAGGACCTTGAGCCCATTTTCCATTACACATTGGAAAATGGCAGTGGTAATACGAAGCCACCTTCAAGTTAGCTGATAAGAACTTTGGGTATGTGTGATATTTTGTATGTATATGTTATCTCCATGTACTGTAAGTCCCAAATCCCAACATCTCTATCTTGGCAGCTTCTGTTGTTATGGGGATTTGTAAACCTTTTCTTCCTATTTTGTCGCTCATTCTTAGAGCAAACCTTCTCCAATCTTACTTCTCTATCTTGGAAATACACATATTAGGAAAATCTTAGGATTCAGTGACTGAGGCAAATATTATGTATAGTTATTAAAAGCCTCCCTAGAGCAGTTATACCTGGGAAAATTTGAAAATGCTGCTTAGCCTAGAAATCCAAAGTTTTACAGAGAAATAGACAAATCAAGAGTCAGTGCTCCCCTTCACTTCCTTAACCTCTTCCTTATGCTTTGAGGGATAAGCCTGCTATCTGCATTCATGAGTTACCTTTTTTCACGCTCATTCTCCCAAAATGGTAGTGCATACTGTAACAGATGTCAGGAATGCATGCAGGTGTCTTACTTATTAGCAAAAGGACACCAAGAGGGACTGGATGGCATGGATGGAACTGCCCACAATCCCAGAAAATATACAGTGTATGGCATACAGAACAGGATGGCACATGGCAGGGTGAGTTGTGCAAATAACAATACAAGGCTATCATTCCCACTACAAGGGAGATGGGTGAAATACACAAACTCCTGCTCTGTGAAGTAGTTATTCCACTTTTGGGGATTTTTGCAAAAGAACTAATGAAGAATGCAGAAAAAGTTATACTGAACATATAGTATCAGGTTTATTAATTTCTTCAATACTTTGAAAATTTACCTAGGAGACCATAGGGTCTAGCCTACTTTAGAAGGTAATCCTTTGAGAACATTTTCATTATTTGTAATGATTATCAGATAACTGCAATTGCCTATTTTTCTTATGTCACCCTGGTACTTCATATTTTTCTAATTTCCCCCAATATTTTATTCTGAAAAATTTCAAAGATTCACAAAATATCAAAAAAAACCTTTACAAAGGACTGTTATCTTTGCCACCAAGGTTCTACCACTAACATTTCACTGTATTTGCTTTGTTCACTTCTGTCAAACTAGGTGCATTAGAAAATAAATTGCAAATATGGTGATAGGATTTTAAAAAGCGGGAAAAGGGGAGCTGTCTTTGAGTTGATTAATTCTCTTATGTTATTATTTGGTGTATCAGAGGAGGTCTTGGCAAGGGAGAAGCACTATGTCAAACTGGGCAGTTTGGGTAGCAGAGTTCCCAGAGGTGACAATGGTTCAGTGCCCAGGAGCAAGTGATAGTGGGACACTTATGCTACCTCTTCCTGGAGGGGCAAAGGAAGTAAGTGCTCAGTAAGACTAGAGACATGGCTGTGTGTGAAGGGAGAAATGCAGGGAGGGTGTGGGAGAACAAACAACGGCCTCACCCACCTCCTTTCCAATTCTTGGGCAACCCAGCTAGAAGAGAGAATGCAAGTTTGCTTTCAGGGTGGAGAGCAGAATAAAGATCGAATTACGCAGAAAGGGAGAATGAAGATCTCCCCACAGAATTGTAACTTCTCTAGCTACAGGTATTTGAGTCATTGAAATCACATAAATTTTAGGTAAAACAGCACTGCTCACCAATAACCTATATTTTGTAAGACTTGGAGTAAAGTGAAGGTCAGCATGGTAGGTGCCCAGGAAATGTCGGTTAAATTAACATTAGAATTATGAAAATCTAAATTTAAGATGATTGAAGCTGGAAAGTGATGACAAAGTAGCAGAAAGGCTCTTTGCAGCAGAGGTGACAGCGAGGAGGGAAGGAGAGAGCTGTGCGTTTGAATGATTATGCTGCAGGTTCTTGCTCCACTAGTCTCCTGTCCCATTAAATAAAATAAATTGCAGGACCAATGGCTCTGTCCACAGCATGAGTGCATGTCTCAGTTGTGCACATCTGGCCTGCTGCTGGCTGCTTCCTGGCCTGCAGGCCTGTGTGGCTGAGAAAGTTCGGAGCATTAGTAGCAGAAAGGCTCTGGGTGGCGGAGGTGACTTCTCAAAAGAAGCATTCATAGTGATGCGTCTCCTTTGGACATCTTAATCCTCTGCACAAAGAATGTATATAAGGTGCCGTTTTGCTGCAGTAGGGACTACAGACAGGGCTCCCCATGAACTTCTAATCAATTAATGAGCTACAATGAGGCATAAAGGACATCATCTTTTCAGGTGTCACTGAGAGACAGCTGTACCTTGGGGCGTTCCTGCATGTGTCACTGATTTCTGTTTTGTCTTACTACTTCAGGTCAAGCCTAGGGTAGGGAAGTAGAAAGAGACCCCTGCAGAGTGCATGGCTGATGCTGTGCTTACCATGTGCTGCAGCTGCCCCGTCTCTCCATGTCTGTTTCTGTACTCGAGAAGCCTGTATCTTATGAATACACCCATTGGTTGCTGACTCTGTAGAATGGTCATGGTGGTACTGTTTGACTCAACAGGTAATTAAATGAGACAGAAGGGACGTGTAGCTTTTTTTCTCTACTGGCAGTTGCCATGGGGCAGTAATTTCTTTACCAGAATTGGTTCATTTTTCCTGCCGGTTCCATCTCCAGAGTGGATTCTAAACCTTCTTAGAGACTCTGAGAACCAACCTAATTCTTTTAACATCACTTTTTCTCTTTCTCTCTTACTTACAAATATGATCCTTGATTGCACATAAATCCATGCTTCAAATATTATCATTTCCTAATAGGTACATGTACACAAGTGGTGGATAATTTCACAGATAATTCCTAAAGCAGACTTTTAAATAGCTATAAACTCATAAGTGTTCTACTGTATTAATAATCAAATATGTGTTAATTTTAAAAGAATATAATTTTTCAATTATCATAATTGCTAACACTTTTGCAAATTATAGTAACCATTGTTATTGAAAATACAGAGGAGGAACTCACTAAATCCCATTATGATTGCCAGTGGAAATAGGAGGTGATAATGAGCACGTAAACCTAATGTATAGGGAACATTGCTCCGCACAATGTCATTTATAATAGTGAACGTATGAAAACAACCTATATATATAATAGGGAAGTGATTAAATACATTCTCATATAATTCAGTAGTGTTCATCTAGTAACAATATGATTTACAAACAATATTTAATGATACAGGTAATGAAATAATATTGATTTAAAAGAAAGATCTTTCATCACGGGGGTAATATGATCCCATTTCTGTCAAAACTATGAAAAAGTATGTTGTTAAGTTGCTCAATATTATCAGAAAAAAAAGTTTACTGAAATGTATATAGCGTTATCTCTGGGTTTTAAACAAATGGAAAGTTTTAATTATTTTTTGAATTCTTATTACTCTATCCTAAGTAGTCTTCAAATAGAAAGTGAAATTGTTTTTAAGACTATGGTCATCATTTTCTTCCTTACAACCTCCCAAGCAGCCCATCTGCTCCAGCTAACATCTGTTTTCTCACGCTATTTGAATCTTTTAGTTCCCTCTTGAAATTGCAGCATTTTAAAACTAATTGGCCCTCTGATGTGCTCACGTAATGTCCAAGTTACTGCGCTGTTTTTTAACACTCATTACACCCACCTGGACAAACAGACTGTATGAGGTTTGAAGAAACCCTTATTGTGTGGCATTTTAACACCTGTTTAGCAGTAGCCATGAAATTACCTACTGACCCTTGATTCTCTTTCTAATTCTGCCTCAAGTCAGAAAATAACATTTATTCCCTAAGTAGATGAGGACAGCAGTGCCTTCAGTTATGCTTAATCATATGCCTAGAATTTCAAGAAGATAAATTGTTGAAAACATTAGTTCCTGGAGCTAGTTATACTAGTTATAACTAAATATTGAAATAAAGAGGAATGTTCTTCTTTACTGGAAGAGAGAAAGAAAGATAAAGGGCATATATTTAAAACATTCATACACTGCTTCTCTTTCTGAGTCTGACTTATTTTTTTAAACATAATCATCTCTTTTACCTAGTCTCCTGAAAATTACATAATTTTGTTCTTTTTGTGGCTGAATAATATTCCATTATATGTATATGAGGTGTAATTGAAAAATATAATTAGAGTTTAAATTTTTAAAAAATTATATTACAAAGTCCCTCCCACTCCATTTGTTCCCTTGGAAACGTCCCACCTGACTTCAGACACACTTGCCTATCTTTCTCCCCACTTTGTGAGGCAGTTCTGGGAGTCCTCCTTTTCATCTTACGTTGTGCTGCCATGGCTGCCTCAGTGTGCTGGTGAATTCAAAATACTTTCCTTTCACGATCATTTTGACTTTGGAGAAGACCCAGAAGTTTCATAATGCCAGGTCGAGTTAGGAAGGTTGATGCGAACATGCCGGAATGATGTGATGAAGCCCGCCTTTAGTTGGACGGCATTCGGCAGTAGGACCCACTGCAGTTCTTCGTAGACACTCATGAAGAGCACTTACCTGCCGCAGAAGGTGGAAAGGCAAATGTGATGTGTGTGATTGAAGCAAGAGAAAATACTTTCAATGAGATTATGGTACTATATCTTTTACTGTAATAAATTTTTTAAAAGTTTTAAAAACATACTGTATTTTTTGATCACTTCTTATGTACCACATTTTCTTTACCCATTCCTAAATGGACATCCTAGGCTTGTTCTGTATCTTGACTATTGTGAATTGTACCACAACAGACATGGTTATGCAGATATCACCAGAGAATGCTGACTTTAATTTCTTCAGATCTTATTTTCCTGATTTCTTTAATTCCTTAAAGAATTGCTTTCCTGATTTCTTTCTCAGCTAGTTCATTATTTGTGTGTAGAAAAACCATTGATTTTTAAATGTTGATTTTGTATCTTCTTACTTTGCTGAATTTATTAGCTCTAAAAATCTTTCAGAAGAATCTTTGGGTCTTCTAAGGATGGGATCATAATGTCTTCAAATAATAATAATTTAATCTCTTCCTTTCCTAATTCCATTCCTTTTGTTTCTTTCTTTTGCTAACTGCTCTAGTTAAAATTTGAAGTCCTATCCATGGAACAGGAGTAGTGAAAATGGATGTCCTTGCCTCATTCCTGATTTTAGAATGATGTTGGTTGTGAGTTTGCGGTATATAGTCTCTACTCTGAAGTTATTATGCTTCGGTCAACACCCAGGGCTTTTTATCATGAAAGGATGTCAGATTTTGTTGAAGGCATTTTCTGTGTCAGTGGAGATAATCACATTTTTAAAATAATTCTATTTACATGATTTATTACATGCATTGATTAGCATGTTGAACCATTCTTGCATCCTGAGAACGAAAGCAATTTGATCGTGGTGTATGCTCTTTTCAGTGTGTTGTTAGATTTGACTTGTGTTATGATCTGTACCTAGATGCCCCACCAGAGGGGCACGCTCTCAGAGGTGGAGTTTGCAAGGTGATCAGTTCATGCAGCGTGTAGTCATCAGCGGATGAGCCCACTGATGAGTTTAGCGTGACAGTGATTTGGGAGGTTCAGTCTGGTTGGAAGAGGCTAGTTTCCACGGACATGGCCAAGAAGGGTCTCTCTCCCATGTCACTCTTCTCTCGACTCTCACTGTGCTTCCTGGATGCCCTGAGGTAGGCAGTTTTCATCTACCCAGGCTCTTGTATCTTCCCCTTCTTCCTTAGAGGTGGCCAGCAATGCACTGAACATCTACAAACTGTGAACCAAAATAAACCTCTCTTCTTTAAATTATGGGGCTTGGGTGTTTTGTGTGAGCAATGAGGGAGTGACTAAGACAGTTTGTATCTTATGAGGGATTTTTCCATCTGTGTTGATCAAGGATATGAGTCTGTACGTGTCTGTAATTTCCTTTTATTGTTAGGTTTTTGTCCACTACAGTGGATCCTGCTGCCAAGTGCCTTGGTATCAAGGCGCAGAATGAGTTTGGAAGCACTCTCTCCTTTTGTTGTTCATGGAATAGTTTGAGAAGCATGGGTGTTAGTTTGCCTTCTTCTTCCTCCTCCTCCTCCTTCCTCTTCGTTTTCCATTTTCTTCTCCTTCTCCTTGTCTCCTTCTTGAGTAGAACTTCTTTTTTGTTTTGTTAAAAAAAAATCATAACAAAATAATAAGAGAAAAACAATGGTCGATGCACTGTGTGTATGTTCTGGCAAATGCAGCTATGTACTCTCTGGCCCTGGACTGCTCTTTGTTGGTAGACTTTTGATTACTGCTTCAATCTCATTGCTTGTTAAAGTTCTATTTAGTTTTTGTAATGTCCTCTTAATTCAATTCTGGTGGGTCATATGTATCTAGAGCTTTTTTCATTTCTTCCATACTCTCAGAGTTTTCAAAGTAGCCTGTAAGGATCCTCCAGAACTCAGTGGTGTCTGGTATAACATCTTTCTCATTTCTAATTTTGTTAATTTGGGTCCTTTCCTTCTTTTGGTAATATAGCTCAGGGCTTTTTAATCTTTTTTGTCTTTTCGAAGATCCATCCTTTGTTTCATTGATCCTGTACATTGTTCTTTCCACCTCCATTTCATTAATTTCAGCTCTAATCTTTATAATTTCTTTCCTTCTATTGGGTTTGTTTTGGTTGTTCTTGTTCTTCTAAGGCCTTGAGATACATCATTATTTACTTGAGGCCTCTCTGATCATTTGAGATAACCTCTCATAGCAATAAACCTCTGCTTTAGAACAATCTTTGCTCTATCCCAAAGAGTCTGGCATGTTGTGTTTCCATTTTCATTTTATTCTAGTAATATTTAAAATATCCCCTTGGTTTCTCCAGTAACCTATCAATTATTCAAAAATGAATTGTTCAATCTCCATGTGTTTGTGATGTCTCTACAGTATCTCTTGCTCTGAATTTCTAGTTTTATTCTGTTATGATCTGATAATAAAGTATTTCAATTTTTTTGTAATTTTTAAGGCTAACTTTATGACCTAAACTGTGATCTATTTTGGAGAACATTCTGTGAATTGCTCTAGTTGTTAGATGGAATGTTCCGTAGACATCTGTTAAACCCATTTAGTTCATGGTGTATTTAACTCTGATGTGTATTTATTGTGGGGAGGGATCTAGATGACTTATCAGTTGGGGAAGTACAGCATTAAAGTCACCCACTATTATTGTATGAGTGTTTGTATATGTTAAGTAGTATTTGTTTTATGAAATTGGGAACACTGGTGCAGATATATTTATAATTGTTAAATCTTCTGGGTGGATTGTTCCCTTTACTAAAATGTAGTGGACTTCTTTGTCTTTTCCAACTAATTTTGTCTTGAATTCTGCTTTGCCTGAGATGAGTATAGTTAGTAGTGCTTCATTTTGGATTCCATCTGCATGGGACATTGTTTTCTATCCTTTGACTTTCAGCTTATGTATGTCTTTGCTACTGAGGTATGTTTCTTGCAGATGGGCTTGGGTCTTACTTTCTAATGCAGCCTGTCATTTTGCATCTTCTAATTAATGATAAGATCACTTATATTCATTAATGAAGAAAATATGTGCTTATTCTTGTCATTTGTTATTTTTCTAATGTTTTCTGATTATCAATTGTGTATCATCTTTTTTGTTTGTAGGGTTCTCTTAAGTATCTTCTAAAATTTTGGCTTAGTGATCATGAAAACCTTTAGTTAATGCTTATCTTCAAAGATCTTTATTTCTCCTTTGATTTTGAATTTTTATTGGATATAATAATCTAGGTTACAGTTGTTTTCCTTCTGAGTTTGAAATATATCGTTCATGCCCTCCTGACCTTTAGGGTTTCTAGAGAAGTCTACAGTTATTCTGATGGGTTTGGCTCTATAAGTTATTTGGCATTTTTCACTTGTAGCTTTCAGTATTCTTTCCTTACTCTGTACTTTTGACATTTTAATGATCTGTGGAGATGTGGGAGGTTCTTTTCTGATCATAATCGTTTGGAGTTCTAAATGCTTCCTTACCTGAAAGTCCATATTTTCCCCAAGATGTGGTAAGTGTTCCAACTTTCTGAATAAATATTCAGAAAATAATAATGAACTATTATTCATTAAGTAATTTTCTTTGCCATTAGTCTGAACCTCAGTACTTTCTTATAAACCAAAACTTTTTCAGTTGCACCTTTTAATTGTGTCCCAGAGTTCTTGGATGTTTTATTCATAACTTCTTGTTTGAATATGAGTACAATAATTCTTGAACCTTATCTTCCCATTCTGAAATTCTATCTTCTGCTTAATCCATTTTATTGGTGACACTTTCCACTGACATTTTTATTCAACTTTTGCTTTTTATTTTTAAGATTTCTGTTTTTTTCCCTTATAATCTCTATCTTTTCATTGAATTTCTCCTTCATATCCTGCATTGTTTCTCTTAATTCATTCAGCTGTTTGTCTGTATCCTTTTTTAAGTCCTTAATATTTTGTTTTGTTTTGTTTCCTGAGATAAACATTGCCTTGTAGCCTAGTTTGGCCTTGAACTCATGATAGTCTTCCACTTTAACCTCCAAAGTGCTGGAATTACAGGCATGTGCCACCATACCTTATTCTCATTAATCCTTTTAAAAGTTAGCCTTTCTAATTCTTTGTCCACTTAGTTACTGAAAAGGGAGAGACCTTTGTGGAAGTCGCGTTTCCTTGCTTTTTCAGACTTCTTGTGCTCCTAAACTGAGGTTTGTGTCTTGGTTGGATGGATATCTCTTCCACTTTTGCATGAAGGCCTTAGTGTCCAGCCTTCTGGATACAAAGAATGCTTCATGCCCAGCACTGCTCAGAGGAGGAAGAAGCAAACCATGGTAATGATGATGACAGAAAGACAAAGCAGGTACTGATACATGGCAAGAACCAATGGACAGTAGAAAAGAAAGCACCAACAATAACAGAGGATACACTAAAAGGCCAAAAATTAATAAAGATTAAAAGTAATAATAATAAAATAATAATTTTAAGACTGGACAGGGAAAGGGAAGATAATGAGGTTAAAGTTTTTTTAAAAAAAGAAAGAGAAGGAAGATGAGGTGGAAGAGGAGAAAAAAATGAGATTAAAAACAATTAAGAAGTTAACAAGTTAATAGAATTTAGTAGGTGTAACAAGAAATAGACAAAGAAACAAGAAAAGGAAGAAGGGAAAAGGAAACAAAAAAAAACAAACAAGGAAAAAGAAAAACAAGTCTGAAAGTGTCTTCCACGCTCAAGTGTTTAGATGAAAGAAACTAGTTTCTCTCCACAGCCTGTGGCTTTGGAACCCACCAGATATAGGAGAAGGAGAGTGAGTTACATTTGGGTCCTTTGTGTTTTCAGTTTCCACTTAAGAGGCTGCTGGTGTGTGGGTGCTGAGTCCCTTCCTGAAGAGCTCAGTCACGGGTGGTCACTAAGGGCATTCAGTGGTGTGTTGTCCTCCTCACAGCTGCGTTCTCTGGAGCCTTTCAGTGTTTGTGTTCTCCTGAAGGCCCTGAGCCACTGCTGTTCCCAACTAGCTTTGTGGCCTGCAGGCTGGCGAGCTGCCACACATGCTCCAGAGGCCCCACTGTCTGCACACCTGGGACATGGCAAATATCCATAGACGAATCACTGATCAAGTTGGATGTCGGGGAGAGCAAACAGCCTGCTGAAGTCTGACCTGGAAACAGGCAATAAGGGGAAACAAGCACTCTGCAGGGCTCCACTCTAGCAATTTCAGACCCCTCCGTCTTGGAAAACCACCTGCAGTGGGCCTGGGCTGCCGACCACTGTGCCCTCCTCGGCCTGGGCGCCCGCTGCTTCAGCCCCTAATCGTTACAGCAGGGCTCCCGCAGGGACCCAGAGGTGCGTTTGTTCTATCACTTCTGATCCCCAAAGCAGCTTGGTCTCAAATAATAAGCGCCCTCTAGCAATGACTCCTGGTTATCCCGCTCCAGGGAGCGGCTAGCATTGTAGTGGCTCTCCAGAGGCAGCGTGCCCTGTGGGAGGAGTCCATTTCCGAGAAAGCGCCCGCCCTGGATTTACAACCTGTAGTAACCCTGGGCTGTTTCCCGGTTAGCGCCCTTTGGCCACTGCTCATCCTGGAGCTGCCGACCCTCGCAGGGCTTCCTCTGTGCCTGGATCTCCCACCTCAGGGGTCTGGCGTTTGTGACTGTCTGTCTTTCTGTAAGCTGCCTTTCGGTTTTTATGTGATTTTTACTTTTTCTGCTGCCTCTTTTTGAATCCCGGAGCTTTTCTTTTTCCCTTTGCTGAGCAGCTGTTCTGCAGCGGTGTCAATTCAAGGTCAAGGAAAGGCTGTGAACCACTGCCTGCACCTGTTGCGTTGTATTAACTCCAAGAACTCTTCTGTAAATACTTCTAACCTGGTTCATTAGCTTTCTGCACCTTTCAAACACAGCTAAGCCTTGCCATGTTTCTCTTTGCACCTGTCCTGACACAGTTGTTCCCTACTAACAGGTAAAGGAGGACATAAAATAGAGCAGAATCTTTTTGGGTAAAGGAGCTGTGCACTGGGTTTTGTTCACTGTTCTGAGGGTGCATTGCAGTGAGCAGACGGGAAAAGAGGAATCCAGGTAGTGGGGCATACAGCAGACTGCTTTAATGTTTTTCTTTTAAGTGTGTTGGAAATCTAGGTAGTAAGGAGAGACACGACACTAGAGGATCTGAACTAAACAAGTGTCACTTGAATCCTGGAGATCATAATAGGTATTCTTGAAGAATATATACTTAGTAAGTACCAATAACTTCTAAGAGACTTACATGTATTGACTTATTACAATAACCTCACAAGCTAAGTACTTTACTCTTCTCATTTAACGTACAGGAAATAGGCACAGAAAGATTAAATGCCTTGCCCAAAATTATGCAGCCTGCAAAAATTTGAATTTAAGAAGTTTATCTCTAATCCCTGAGCTATTGACCTCAACACTATTAGGCTTATGTACTTACTTTAATTCTAGTTAACTTTTTGGAACTGAGAATACAATTAAGAACATAAACTGCAAAGTTTTATCCCAGTTCAGTAAAAAATAATGGAGAAAAACTCAGTCTTTAACTCATTATGACTAAATTTTTTTTTGTTAAAATACAATGCCTCTATCAATCCAGCAACTTTTAGTGTCCAAAAATGAACCAAAATCAAGCTAGTTTGAGTCTCTGCCATATTAAATACCAAAGGATAACTGAACAATGTCTGCACAATCTTTGGGGTTAGAAAGATAGTGGACCAACAGATTTATTCCTGGTAAAGTTGCTATTTCATTGATTGTTGATTTATTACTTTTTTTCAATCCATCCATGAATCAACATTTGTTACATACCTACTGTGTCAAAGGTCATACCTCAAAGTAGCAGAAAAAAACCCTCAAACATTTTAATTGCCCTGGACCACATTACATCTCTGTGCTTGTTGACTCTTGTGGGTTTTCTAAGGCATGATATGTTTCCCACGTTGAAATAAATTAAGGGGCTGTGTTACAGTTAACTTTCCTTCAGAAGGTTTGGCTATGGTTGTATCAAGTATAACCTTCTGAAGGCAGACTGTAAAGAACAAAAACCCTGACATCAGAGAGAACTGGTTTTGAGTTCTGGTCTCCTGCTTGAATGTGACCTTTGGTAACATATTTATCTCCTTTAAGCCTCAATTGTCACACTGTGAAATGGAGTTTAAAATATGCCATGTGGTTGTTATGAAGATGGAGTGGGATAATATATTTAAATAGTCAAGCATGATATGTGGCATATAATTAACATTCCATATGTTAGTGAAGATTACAGTGGTACTAGAGTCATATGCAGCGAGGAGTCCATGCTCTAAATCAAATGTACAAAATTTTCCAACAGGTCTTAGAGAACAGAATAGAATTGAATTGAATAAATAGAACTGAAATACTGAGTCTGTTTGTCTCGTTCCGTTGGCTGTCACCCCAAATCATGTTTTTATCTCCGCTGCTCCCCTGAGGTTGAAATATAGTACAAAACAAGTAGTAAGGAGAGTTGTTGTATAGTGAAGTGGATGAGTAATAGCTCAAGAAACTCTCTCAGTTTGTGTAGGACCCCAATATGCTTTAGTGTCATGTGAGAGCCACCTCTAAACTTTGAAAGAAGAAAGGCTTGACCCGGGATAGGTGCAGTGTGGTTATAACCTTCATTATCCAGCTTTCCTTTGTTTCAACAAAGTATGTGAGATAACTGACTTCCAAGGGGGAAGGATGGGTTTGGGCTCAGCACCTCTAGACGTGGCACCTGTGGCTGGTGGCCCCTTTGCTTGGGCCTGCGGTGAGGCAGCACAGGGTGGCGGAAGCTCATGGTAGAAGGAGCTGCTCACCTCATGACAGCCGGGACAAATGAGAGCGGAGAGACGGCTCTCACAGTGCCCTTTGGGGCCATGTTCCCACTGACCTAAGACTTCCTAGCAGGCTTCACCTCTTAAACATTCCACTGCCTTCCAGTAATGCCCAGCCAAGGACCAAAATCTTTAACACATGGGCCTTGAAGAGACATTCTGCATCGAAACCACAGCATTCACAGAGGGTTTGCAATTTAAAAATAAAAGTGGCAGGAAAAGTGATTATATTTTTCCATGTTCTGTTTTTGTTCATTCTCCCAAGGCTGAAATCAGGCCACCAACATGACCTGAGGATCGCCCCACACCTGGAATTCTGAGGGACTGTGGTATGGAAGAAGCCACCAGGCGCGGGTATCACAGTGCAGTCCCTAGGGGCTCAGGCCAGAGCTGATACTTTGGGTTCGAGTACCACACTGTTCCTTCATAGCTCTGTGTGACTTCTACACATTCTTCCTGAGCCTCTGTTAACCCTCCATAGGAAAATGTGATGACAATACTTAGGCTGATAGCTACTGTATTTTATAATATCTGTTATTAAACCTGTTCGGCATGAACAGAAATGACTTGTTAACAAATGTAACAATTTATATTTAACTTCAAGGAACTCACAGTCATACAGTAGACTTGAAAAAAGCAATGAGAAAATGGTAAGTAAGGAGCATACAGAGGTTCTTGGACTCATAGAGGACAGATTTGCTTTCATCTGTCTGATAGACTCAAGTAAACTGTGACACAGGCCATGGAGAGTGAGCAGACATTTTACATACTGTGAGTGGAACATAGACTGGTGCTGTGGGGAAATGGGAGAGGGGACGTGTGAAGACCTCATAGCTAAAGATAAGGAAAGGAAAGGAAAAAGCAGCCTTTCTCTGGCTAGTGAGTCCTCTGCGCCTGTGCGTGCTTTCTCACTGGCCGCTTTCCCACCTCCTGGCCGTCCTAATCAAGGGAGCTTGTCATCATATTTTAAGGCTATGTTCAGAGCAGATGAGACAAAACAGAGCCATGTTATTTGTAAAGACTTCATGGAAGAAGTCCCCTCGGTCGCCTTTGACAGTACGGAACTGCAGAAAACAGGCCCCGTGTCAGCATTAACCCTGGTCTGAAAAGGAAAGGCTCTTCAGTGTGCCAGAGTCACCCTTCAGGTTCCCGGGGGGCTGAGTCCCTCTGTCCTCCCCACAGCCCTGTGAGGGCAATCTCATCACCTTCATTTTGCACTTGAGAAAGCTGAGGAGCCAAGAGGTAAAAACCTGGAACCTGTGCGAGTTAGACACAGTAACCTGCTTGTCCAAATAGCCTGCTGCGTAGCAAAGGGGAAAATAAGTTCTTTTTACCATGGATGTTGTCGACACATTTCATCTTTTGAAAAATGGGTCTGAAGTGTGTGTAACTGATTAATAAATATTCTTACTTGCAGTATAAACACTCTTTCTTTCTTCCTGTGCACCATGTCACTTTGCCGTCTTTACTTGAGCAGTGTACTCTGTGGTGTGTAAATGAGTGATGACAACTCCTATTTATGGGGGTGGAAAGGCTGTGATAACACAGAAGCATGCATAGTTCAGACAGCAAACCCTATCCCACTCAGTTCTTGAATAAATAATTTGAAGATTCTTGGGACTTCTGCCAACAACTGCCCCCTCCCACCCGCTGCCTTCCAGAAATCTCAGAAACATACCCCACAGGGTGTAGGGAGATAACCAAGGGGAGAGATAAGATTTGTTTTCTCTGAATCTAATGATTGTCAATTATAGCATTTTCTCCCTATGTTTTATGATGAATACTGTTGGATTGCACTTACTTTTGCCAATAGGCAAGTTGAGGTGCAGAGGTGGTCAAAGGTAGCTCAGCGCACCCTTGCCCACTGGTGGGAGCGTGAGGAGCACCAGGATAGGGCTCAGGCCTTTGAGTTTGTTGTTTGCTTTTTATTTGCCCAGTGGGTAGATCTTGTGCTGTTCTCTAGTTCTTCGCATTGTAAGTCTTTTCAGGAAGACGTCTACTAGAGCCAGGTGTTATACGTTTACTTTTAAATATATGTAAATAGCTTAGATGTTTTGTTGACACCTCAGATATGAAATGATACCAGTTTGTTTTTCCACAGCAGAATGTTACTTGCATCTGAGCTCCTATCTTTCCAGCATGGTGATAGTGACACTAGTCTGTTACTTGGAAGTAACTTGCAATTTACTCTGGTTGTCTAGGACAGCATGATCATTTTGGTGTAAATAGTCAATTGAAGATTTAATCGTAGTCGATTCAAAATTCAAACTTTTTATCCAGTGATCCTCCCTGTCGTGGAGCCTCCTCTTCCTGTCCTTTTTCCAGTAGGGTGCCTAGGTTCACAAGGGACTTGTATAACAGCACAGCATTAGAGGGAGTCCGCCTCTCATACAGATCCTGGGTTCCTGCTCACCCAGTCTGCAGGGGAAGTCTGTATCTCCTGTACTGAGTGAAGAAATGCATGGGTGCAGGCAGGAGGAGAGGCAGCAAAGGAGGAAATGAGGATTTCAGGAAGCTACTGCACTTCGGGAGAAGTTTCCCTAAGGAGATGACGTGACGGGTGACCCCATATACATGGTATTAATGCCAATTTGTGTCATTAATGCTGAAAGATGATTGCAAGTACATTTCCTACCAAGGTGATATTGGTAACAAGCCAGAATTTTTGTTCTAGAAGCCCAAGAGGGGATGCAGGTATGTTCAACAGGAGTGATACAAAAAGCTAGTTCATAAAGCCCCTGAAGGATTTCTTTAATGGCTGCCAAGGATTTACGGTGTTTAAGAACCATATCGTGTGATGATAGCAACTTCAGCACTAACACAAATATTTGTGCTACTTTGATGGTCTTTTGAGTAGAAATCGAGCATTAACTAGCTAGATATGCCGCATACTCACTGAGCAGAAATTTAAATCAAACTGCAGAATTCAAATCCTGTTGATAAATATTTTGGCTGACTATTTCCTACTTGAGGCCGGCATTTAGCCAACATATTTGTTAACTGAGCTGTGATTTGTTCTTTTGGATTCCAATTCACTAGTCCTGTGTCAATCTTTGGCTGCTGATAGGGCTCACTGCAGAGGAAATTGAAATAAAAACTAATAATGATCCAAACGACTAATGGAATAAAATTGGAAACCAGTTGGGACAATCACAGAGGAGAAAATCAGCTGAACTGCAGTAGAAGAGATAAGGCCGCTTATGCTAACTTCTTCATGAGGATGTTTCTGCCCACCCTGCCAGAGGCGGCTCCTGCCTTCAGTCCTGGAACCTCTCAAGGCATCATCCACATCCGCAGGCCATGTGGATTCCACGTGTGCGTGATTGTTTCTTCCTGACTAGACACAAATGTCTACCTTGTCCATCTCACAGTGCATTGCACAGTGCCCCACACATGGCGGTAAGTGGACTCTAAAATAATAGACCGATAAAGGAACTTTTTTATTTAAAGAGAATAAAAAACAATAACCTTGAAATAGCAGACTGTATCTCCTCCATTATCAAGTGACAGAACTCAGAAGGAAGACCTTTTGTTATTTTATTTATCTGTTTATCTTTTGGTACCAGGAATCAAATTCAGCGGCTCATGCTTTCCAGGCAGGTGCTGTGCCTCTGTGTTGTATCCCTGGTCCTAGAAGGTGCATATCTTACTCTGCCTGGGGTTATGTGGTTGGGGCAACATAGTGCGCTGATGCCAGGTCTCCTCAACCTCAAGGCAGTAGGTAGTCTTCCTCCGACTGTATAACTATATGCTCACATGTGTTACATATGGACATGCTCTTATCTGT
The DNA here is from genome assembly GCA_004027595.1 of Dinomys branickii. NCBI lineage: Eukaryota > Metazoa > Chordata > Mammalia > Rodentia > Dinomyidae > Dinomys > Dinomys branickii. Next base: position 30,050 of record PVLD010011934.1, on the reverse strand, counting down.
GACAAACATGCAGTGAAAGAAGTAAATACACCCTATATTCCTAGCACTCAGAATAATTATCAATACTATACTCAAAATATGTATAAAACAATTTTACATGCTCATATATAAAAATAAAAGATATACGCAAATATGTACCCTATAAAAATAGAATCACCATTTACTAGTTAAATATATTAATTACTGTGAAGAAAATATGAATATGTAGTATGTATACATGTACAAATTTTTACATTGGTTTTTAAATTGATTTTGCATGGTAAGCATCTACCCACAGTATTGCACCCATCAATATGACCTTTAAAGATTATCTTTAAAAGTCCATTGAATGTATAGACTTGAGATGTGTTGACTATTCATTGATAATGTGATTCAAAATTATTCAAGAATTTTACTATTATAATGCAAATATTTTCTCAAAAAATACCTTTCGCTTCCCTATTATAATGCAAAAATACGAAGGTCATGTTTTCCCATGATCTTCACGTGCACATCATATTTCTCCACAAAGGTGACTTCTGAAACCAAGTCATGAACCACTTTAAGGCTTTTGACACGTAGTACAAGATGGTTTTCTTAAAAAAATATGTACCAATACATACTCCCTTTATTATATAACTCTTTTGAATAAGATGTTATATTCAAATTGCTTTATCTTAAAAGTTATTTTTATTATCTGAAAAATACAACTATATTTTATTTATTTGATCTGAATAAAACTACTGATCAAAATTTTCCTATTTTTAAGTCACTGAGAATTATATGTACTTACTGAATTTATGCATACACGATGTGCATCTATATAAATATATGTACATATGCACATACAAACATACATATAATAACAGACTTTGTAGCAGATATTGCTGTACTTTCATAATAATGTCCCATTACCTGAGTTTATTTCATTTAATTCTATGAATTTCTATGTTTTCTCTGTGTCAAAATTTTCTTCAGATGGAAGTCTTTAGTGTTAATGAATATTATTATCATTTTATTATTTTAACCTGAAATTTTAATATTGTTTTCCTTAATTTAGTGCAAAAGGGGGGGATTGTTTTTAAGTGTCCTGTTATATTCCCTCCAGAGATAAGATTGGTCCCTGTGGGGTGAGCTTGTCATCAGTAAGAACTGAGCTTTTTCTATTCTGTGTTAAATCATCTCAAGTGTTTTTAAGCACTAATGTTTCTAAGCACTAACAGAAGCCCATCATAACCTTATCGCTTGTATTTTTTCTAACGTACCTTATGTATGAGGTCTTCAACATGTTGATATGCCTATAGAGAATCGATATGAATGTCTTGTAATTTCATCACATTTTTAGTAAATAAAATTTAAGGTCCTGAGATTCTAAAATTATCGTAACATATTTACTTTGAAATAATTCTGGACTACTGCAGAAGTTGCAGAAGTGGGAGAGTGACCAGGCCTGGCACATTAACAGAAATAGACAAGAGCCTGGAGCTGCAGCTAGAAACTGGGAGACTGCAGATGAGCATAGAACATCTTTTGGCGGTGATATGAATGTTCAAAAAATGGTGGTGATGGCTTTGCAACTTCTGTAAACTTATTAAAAATCACTCAATCATACATTTAAAGGGAATGGAATTTTATAGTATGCTCCAATGAAGTATGCTGTTCCTCCAATAAATCTCTTAAAAACAGTACCAAGTGTTCATAGTTTATAGTCTTTATCTTGTATTTTCTAGTGATAATATTATATATATAGTCAGTGCAATTGTCAAGAATTAAATTTGAATTCAATACAAGCCTAAATGACAGCTAGTATTTGGACTTCCCCATGTTTTTCACACACTTTCTCCATCTGCCTGTCTCCCTCCTTTCCTTCCTTCCTTCCTTCCTTCCTTCCTTCCTTCCTTCCTTCCTTCCTTCCTCTTTCCCTCCTTCTCTCCTCCTTCCTTTCTTCTTTCCTTTCTCCCTTCCTCTTTCCCTTCCTTTCCTTTCCTTTTGTTTATTTTTGCATGTGCATAGTTCTGTGAATTTTTTACCTGTGTAGATTCGTACAGCAACCATCACCATCAGGATAGAGAGCGGTTCCTTCGCTTCACACAAAACCTTCCTGTGCCACTCTAGTGTAGTTGCCCCTTCCTTATTCCTAACTCTGCAACCACTCATATTTTCTTCACTGCTGTAGCTTTGTTGTTTTATGATTTTGCATAAAGAGAAATGAAGTCGCTAACCCTCTTAATAATGCTGTTGTGGGCTGGGGAAGTAGCTCAGTGGCACGGCGCCTGCTGGGCAAGCATGAAGCCCTGAGTTTCATTCCTGGTACCAAAAAAAAAAAAGCTGTTGTGAGCCATTGTTGTGAGCTAAATTGTTGCAGTAGTTTGTCTCTTTAAAAAGCTGTGCAATAATTCATGGTATGGCTAGCTAACATTTTATTACCAGGTGCAAGATATTTGAGTCATTTCCAGTTTAAAGCTATAGCATTTTTACACAAATTTTTGTGTAAATATGTTTTGTTTTTTCTTTAGGAGTTGAGTTAATCAGTCACATGACATGTCAGTTTATAAAAACTACCACACTGTTTCCCAGGTGGGTAGTACCATATTTTACATTTCTACAGGGAATAAAATGAGTTACTATACTCACCAGTAACTCTGCATCCACCAGTGGTTGGTTTTCTCAGTATTTCACTATTTAAGCCGTTCTTGGAGGTGGCAGTGTCTTCTCACTGTGGTCTTCAGTTGCACTTTTTCCTGTGCTTCTTTCATATTAGTATGTCTTTGGTGAAGTGTATGTTCAAGTATTTTACCTATATTTAAATCAGGTTGCTTAGTTTCTTACCATAGAGATCAGAGTTCTTTAATTTGTCTGGATACAAGTTCTTTGTTGGACATGTGATTTGCATATATTTTTCCCCATTTGTAGCTTGTCTTTTTATTCTGTTAGTACCTTTAGCAGAACAAAAAATGTTTATTTTGAAGAACTCTAACCTATCAGCTCTATGATAGAGCATGTTTTTTATTTACTGTTTAAGGAACCTAAGATTTTCTTTTGTAAGGACAAAAATATTTGCTTAGCCCCTATGTTTTTTTTCCTTTCCAAGCTATTTTTCTGTTGTATTCCATGTTGTGCTACATAGAGAATCCAGTGCTGTGTTGAATAGGAGTAATGAGAATATGTTCTGGCCTTACCAAGCATTCAGTTGGTCACCATTACAGATGATGGCATCTGTAGGTGGTTTTGTGGATGTTTTCCATCATGCCGAGGAGTTCCCTTCTGCTTCTGCTTTGTTGAGAGTTTTGGCACAGATGGGCATTAGATTATATCATGGGCTTTCTGTGGCAGTTTATATGATCATGTATACTTTTTTCTTTAGGCTTTAAGTATGGCAAGTTGTGTTAATTGATTTTCAAGCACTGAACCAATCTTGCATGTGGATTAAACCTCATTTGGTCATGGTATATTATTCTCATTATGTATTTACTAATGTTTTTTGATAAGTTTTGTGTCTATAACAACAAATGCTGTGGTTCAAATGTCAATTCTATTTTCAAAGCCTTTAAAATGCTATTTTGGTCTACCCTGCCTGTTCACTAAACAGACACCAACCTCCCTTAAAAGCTGGGTGACGTTGTATATTATAATCCAGCTCTCAAAGCTTGTGCTTTGCTGATCGTGGCCAGTTTCATGTACAGGCCACTTCAGAGTGAGCCCAGGACTTCATATACAGTTGAAAGCGATCCCTTCCTCTAGCTTCCCCTTCTCAGCGATCCTCTCCCCAGTCTTCTGTTGGGAAGGTGAATTGAGGCAGCGAGATGCTGCTTCTGCTTACACCGGAATACTGAAAAGATGGCTGCTCCTGCAGGCCTCTGTTTTGCTGTATTAGGAGCAGCCATGCCAGAGGAGGCAGTCACAGTGCTTTGCTGGCATTTGCCCTCACAAGTGCCTAAGGGACGAGTTGGTAGGATCCACTTCACAGACCCTTTGGAGACTGCACTCGTTGCGGAGCTGGAGCAGAAAGGACCAACCTAGGCACGATAGCGGTGCTGGTGCAGAATGAGAAACTGCTTCTTTTGAGGTATTAAGGAGGCAAATAGCTTAAAAAAGATTCTTCCTGAAGATCCCCCTTGTCTCCTTCCTCTGGGTGGAGGGAACAGACTTTTCCTGGTTCTTATTTTTAAAAGCGATACCTTTTAGTAGGTATGAGTTGAAGGCTGCTGTAGCACTCAGCTCAAGATGTGTTTGAGAAAAGACTGTATACAAACTTATAACCATCTCCCTTTGTCCCTGATCAAGCCAACTTCTTGATTCCCTCTTTTAATATCTTGCATTGCTTTATATGGATCCTGAGTTTTAGACGGAATTAACAGAAGTGGAGTGTGGTGGTACCATCACGATCAAAATCCAAAGCTATCATTTTTGCCTTTTATTACTAGTGAGATAGAATGTATCTTTGTTATTAATTGCTATTTCTTCTTTTAATTACTTGTTAATTTTTGGCCAATTTCAAATGAGATCTAAATATTCATATTATTTAATGTGAATAATTGATATATTTGCTTTTCATGTATTACTTGTTCATATATCTTTATTAACAAGTAATTTCACCAAAAACCATATTTTTATTTTATAAATATATAGTTTTTTCTACTGTAATTTCCTCTTTTTATGCACTAAGATCAGATAAACCATTATCTTCTTCCATTTTATTCATTTATTTTATTTTATTTATTTATTTATTTTTTTGCGGTACTGGGGATCGAACTCAGGACCCTGTGCTTGCTAGGCAAGCGCTTATTCCACTGAGCTATATCCCCAGCCCCTTATTTTATATTTAAATCATAATCCAGTCTGAATTTATTCTTATTCTCTAGAGAGACTTGACTTGATGTAACTTGACTTTTTTCCCTTCCAAATAGCTAGCTAATTGTCCCAATACTCCTGTTTATTTACTGGGTTTTTTTTTACTAACAGGTATAATTACTGAATGAATAAGCCCTTTTTCCTTCAAAGAAGAATGTCTTTGCCGCCCACACCTTCAAGCCTACCAAACCCTCTCAGATTCTAAAGATGAAAATGAAATGCAACTTCTCTGTAAGATGAATCTCCTTGTCCTCACTCTCCCACTCCTCCCTCATCGGTCCACATCTAATGGAGTAAACAAGGACGTAAACAAAGCGCAAAAAATAAGCATAATTTAAAAGAAGATAATTAAGTCTGGCTGCCTCACAATACTAATAAAGGGAGAAGGTGCAGAAGATAAAGGTTATTAGAAATTATAAAAAGGATATGTAAACCAGAGGCTTTTACTGTAGTCTGCATGTTTTCCCTAGCCTTTGTCTGAAAAAAAAGAAGGAAACATGAATATTTATTGTTATCTCATCTTTTCAGTGTGTGGACTGAGAATTAGTGTTTTATGAAGGAGTAATTATATGTTTTTCTTGGTTAGCAGACATTTTTTGTTTTCCTGTTGAATTATTCAAATAATTTTAATTGATTATTGTGATAGCTATATGAATATAAAGACATACATTATCCCTAAGTTTTGCTCTGCTTTACACAGATGGGAGAAATTTACTCCAAATGTCAATTCTGTCTTGCTGGAATATGTGTGGTTGTCACAGTGGAAGAAGGAAACAATGAAATGTGGGTTACAGAAGACGTCGGAAATGTTTGATGTTCTTGATGAGACAGCGGTAGTGACCTTTGCAGATTTACCCAGATTTCCCCAGTTTGGGTGAACTGTTCTTGAGAAAGTCAGCCTAACCAAATTTTATATCTTGCTTCCTAGGGCCAGCCCTCTTTTGGTATTGGTGGGTTTCTTAGCTGTAGAGACTGAAGTCATCCATTCCCAGAGGAATTTCATTCAGAACCTGTCATTTATTGTCATTCTCTATTCAAAACAAGTGAAACGTGCTGTCTTAATCCATTTAAGCTACAACAAAATACCATAAATTGGGTGGCTTACATACAACAGAAATTCAGTTCCCACAGTTCTGGGCACTCGGAAGTCCAAGGTCAAGGCACTGGCAGATTCAATACCTGGAGGGGCCCCCTTCCTGGTTCGTAGATAGTGACAGCATCTCTCTGAGGTTTCTTTTCCAAAAACACTACTCCTACAAGGGCTCTGCCCTCATGAATCGGCCACTAAGGTCCCCACTTACTGATTTCCTAACACCATTATCTTGGACACTAAGATCTCAATGTGTAAATTTTGAGAGAACATAAACGCTGCGTCCGTAGCTGCTTGCTGCTGTGCTCCTCCAGCCATGTCCTTCCCAGGAGTTGCAAAAGCCTTAACTCCTTCCAGCACTGACTCTGAAATCTAACACTCAAAGTCGCACCTAATTATCACTTAAATCAGAAACGGACGTGTCTCAAATGTATACCTTCATCCCTACACAAATGTCTCTCCGGTCATGAACGTGTTGCATCAAAGTACATACTTCTAAAATACAGGAGTGGGACAGACACAGGATAGACATTTCCACTGCAAAAGGAAGAAATGGGAAGAAGAGAGGGATAGTGGACCCCAAGTAAATCCAAACTGTAAAGCAAAATCCAGTCCTCTGCAGCTCAGTCCCTCGCCCTCCCAACCCACCAAAGTGTCATTATCTTCCCTCAGTTCTCCCTCAGCTCTGGGCAGAAACCATCTGGCCTGTTACAAGCAAGGCAGTGACTCCCACTTTGGAAGCCCAGGAAGCAGCCAGCCCTGCTCACCGTTGCCCTGCCTCTGCGGTCATTCTCCCCTTGGCTTGAGGAACAGTGCAGCAGCCCTACAGTCCTCTTGCCAAATCTAGGAAGTCAGAAAGCTTTCCCTAACTTCTTCCCCTCTCCACCACTTGAATGGTTAGAATTTCAGCATCTGAGCTCTGGGAGGACACAGACATTCCATCTCAGCTCCTTGCCACGGAAGACTCTCCCCAACAAACACCTATTCAGGCTAAAATATCACTGATATGTGTCAATTGCAAAATATAAACTGTAAATACATTAAATAGAATTTTGAACTCTTGACAGTGCGGGCTCATGACAGCCTAAAGGCCAAGTATCATTTTTTTCCTTTAACTAAGTTGGATCAACATTGAAAGACTTGCTTTGTGCTTTCACTCATGATGGCATCTGACTGTCACATCTGTCATGACATTGGCGCCATTTAGTTCATGTTATAGATGAGGGAAAGGAAGATGTGGAGATTATGTGTCCAAAGTGGCAGAGTCAGTAAGTGATGGGATCAATGTTTAAATTCATAAATGTGGCTGTGGAGTCCACAGTAACTCCCACGCGGCACTGGTGACATGGAGGTGAATGTAGGCTCAGTCTAGACACTGAATCTCACTGGGAGACGCTTCTCCCCTTAAAGAGTCTGTTTACCCTGATAATGTCAAGAAGGACGTTTTGGACTTTGTTTCCATATCTTTTTAGTATTTTGCATTCTTTATTTTTAATAAGAAAACATCTCAGACTCAAAGCAACAATGTCTAACTATAATTTTATACTTTTAAAATTTTTCACTATGTACTTTTTTTTATTTTAAAGAAAATAGTACCAAAAAAGAACAATAGCAAAATGCAAACAACACAATGCAAGGACATTAAAAATGATACAGGGTTTCAAACCAAATGACAGGGATTAACAGTGGTTGTTATATTACATATTGTTATCTTCAATTACATTGCTCAGATTACCAGATGTAAGAATAAAAGATTGATCAAATCATTAAAGGGAATAAGAAGATAATAATTTAAGAGAATATTAGAGACAATACATAGTTTCACTACATTTTTTTACTTTGCTATTCTATTTATAGAAATGCAAATTTTTCAATGGTGGTAGTGATGCAAAGCTTCAGTGTTTAGATACATTTAATTTTTAATATATAAGTTTAAAGAAAAAATCATATATAAATACAACTGTTGATGTTATAGGAAAGATTGATGTGTGGGAAATATATTTTGTTTTGGATGTGTTGCTATAAATTCTTAGAACAAGATTAATATTTTAATGGGATGATGTATAATTCTTTCCTCTAGAATTTTGCAACATTCATCCTGTGCCACAGACCACTGCATTTGAAAAATGTCAGTACCAGAATGTAGCAGTGTTTTTTTTTTTGCTTGAGAACTTAATGTTGAGGAATTTCTAGTGAATAAATATATCAGTGAAAAAGTAGGCAAGAATTGGTAGTTTGCCTTCGTGAAGCTAGTAAAGGAAGAGAGACAACTGATATATAAGTAAGTAGTAAAAAACACAGTGTGATGATGCATTGAGATGAAGAGGACTGGGAAGCAGGGAGGTTGTGACTGCATTGGTGTAGTTGAGAAAATACCATTTGAACAAAGATGGGAAGGTCATGAGTACGGGTAGGAGGAGTAACCTCCAGCCAGTCTGAGAGAAGAGCATTCCTGGGAGTCAGTTACATCAGGGAGGCATCAGTAGCTGGAGTGGGTGATACAAAGCAGCAGAATGGGAGGAGGTGAAATGTCCAGAGGGAAACAGAATAGCAGTGATCTATCCTTTAAACTATCACGCAGGCAGCTGGGTTGACAATGAACTGGGAAGGGGACCCTGATAACACAGGCAGGAGGTGATGGTAACTTGGGCCAGGCTGGAGAGGGAGAAGCATGCTCAAGCTCTGAGTATATTATGTAGATAAACAGTTCCCTTAAAATTTGAATATAGACTGTGAAATAGGGAGACACAAGGTGAAATATCTGGGAGAGAATCCTGTAGCAAGGGCCTAAGTTCACAGTAGGTTTTGGCTCTTGGGCATCCATATTTTAACAAGTCTTGTAAGTGCCAAACAATTAACTCAAGAGAAAAAGAATCTCTAAAATACTTAGAGTTTTTCTGTATTTCCAAGTACATCTAACTAATGGCCAGCACTTATTGGTAGCCTTTGACATAATATTGAATTCTGGAAGTTTGCACACACATGGGGTTTTTGTTAATTTTCAGATTTAAAAATCCTTCATTCATGGCATGGTTGTAATGCAGCACCACGTTCTCCCAATAAACAGTTCTGCTGGCAGTGATGTATGTGAAGTTATTTCAACAACCAATGGCACATAAATGCAGCTACTTTCTCCCCATCCACCTGTGAAGGGTGTCTTCAATATTTGTCAAGCAGTGCTGCATTGGTTTCGTTCTTTAATTTGTTTTTTAATAATATAGTTACAGTATTATTTTATAGGATTGTATAGAGTTCTGGGCATTGTTTCTTGCATTTGCTGCCTCATCTGATCGTTTGAGATTTGAAGGTTAATTCCTAATTACTGCGACTTTTCATATTGTGCTGATGAGATTGGATTGATGTTCAAGAGGGGTGACTGTACCCCACCACTGAAATATGGGTGGTGTGGTTTGGGTGATCAGCAAAGCGCACATTTCACCAGCTAAGTATGTGCTCATCTTTGGCCCTCTGTCAGACACTGGGATCAAAATGATGAACAACTGCCGATGCTGCCACAAGGTGTATTGTTCAGGTGAATGATGACTAGCAGTGATCCTAACAATGCATGAGCGACACGTGAATGAGTTTTAAAAGTTTATTATTTGTGTACATGAAGACAAAGATTCTGTATGAATTCACAATAAATATACCATTTTTCAAGAAACATTAATTTATCTTTTTAGCAGAAACATTCAATGTTGTGGTTTATATCACCAACGGATAAAGTGAGAGTTCAAGAAAACATCGTATGAAGTCAGCATTTCCCTTCCTTCATGTTCATGCGAAAGAAAGAAATATAGTCACACAGGACTTACAGGAGAAGGTTCATAACAGCTTTACTATTCATAACAGCCCAAACTAGAAATCATCCAAGGGCTTTCAGCTTGCAAACGGATAAACAAATTGTGATATAGTCATATAATGGAATAGCACTCATCAACCAAACGATCAAAATAACATAGACAAATCTCATAGATCTTCGTTTACCATAGGAAGCCAAATATTAAAATGTACATCCTATATGATTCCACTTAAATGAATCCAAAACAAGCAAAACTAAGCTAACATAAATTGGTACAGGAAGAAACTTTCTTAGATGATGAAAATGTTCTATATCTTGATTATGTTATTGTTTATATTAGTAGATACAGTTGCCAAACTCATTTACCTGTACTCTTAAAATCTGTGTGTTTTATTGCAGATAAATTATACCTTTCATTAAAAAATATTGAGACAAATAAAATTTTAGATCAAATAATTAGAAAGTTACATTAAATAAATTTGTAATCTAAGCAATAAAATGTTATACTAGTTTGTTCTACATTTAAAGGGGTGCTACCACCATGTACATGACTTATCATATCAGGCTAGTTTAAATTGTTACTTCTGTTTCTTTCTTCTTCATTGAGCTATGAAATCACTAATTTGTCTTTATGAACAGCATAGTGCATGTCTTAAACAGTGTACTAGGAATCTCATATATCACCAACCTAGAAGAACTGTAAAGGGTCCCAGCAATGACAGCCTAGCTCTTACATGGTTTGTTCTGACCTACTGTACACCTATGTCTTACGATGTCTGAGCCTGTCCATGTGTAATCCTTTCTTTTTTCTTATTAGTTTCCTCATGTGTTTGTACTACAAATCTAACTTTAAAAATACATTTTCCTTCTTCAGTCCCAAATGAGCATCTTTTTTTTGTGGTATGATTAAATAAGGCTCAAGACTAAAATTAAGTACTCTAAAGCACAATAATCATTGTGGTAAAAATATGGGAATATTTTAGTGGATCTTACTTACTCTTTTGTATTTTGCAGGGGGCTTTTGCGGTGATAGTTACCATGTTTAAATCATAAACTATGTCTTGGCAGCTACTTGTTTTATGCTATTTGTCCATTGTTGCTTTTCTTCTAGAAATACATACGGGGGGGGGAAGGTTGCCAAGTTGGATGAGCCCACGAGACTCTCACAGAGCCTCTCTACTGGCTTCTTTGGGTTACTTGGTCCACCTTGCTTATCACAGCTCATTTCACCCCTGAGAACGTGACCCCAGTGTGTAGAGAAGCAGATTTCCATTAGTTGTAAAGCTAATAGGACTTGGAATGAAAGGCTCGCTTTTAACACTGGAAAGTCTGACTGTGTACTGATGCGTACTCCTAGGTACCCCAGTGTACGAGGCTGAACCCAGAAGTAACTAAGGACTAACCTGAGAGGGCATGGTGGTGTTTTCTTCACAGTAGCCATTGTAGTTTCTCTTTTTTCTTTCTAAGTACAGGTATTGGAGACTGAAAATTTGGATATTTAAAAAAAAATACCCAGTAACAGAATTTCTGAGAATAATTCCTTTTTTTTTTTTCTGAGAATAATTCCAACTCCTCTCTTTTTTAAATTTTATTTTATTAGTGCATGTGTGTAGCACATGTTTACATTCCTTGCAGGAAGCTGCCACATAACACGCCCTAATCGCTTTTTCATCCCCTCCCCTTCCTTCCCTCCTCCGTCCACTCATCTCTGGGTCCTCTTTCATTTTTGTTTGTTTTTGTACATGTTTGTAGTGCATAATGTTTACATTTCTTGTGTGGAGCAATTCTTCTCTTTTGAAATGAGATATAACTTTAGATTATATACAATGATCATTAAAGAACAGTGAATATCAGGAATTAACAGCAAGAAAGAAAAGCTCAGATGGCGGAGACAGACTTTATTGGGTTCTGGTGACTAAAAGCAAAGGCATCCGGAAGTTCTGATGTGATTAATTACATAGTGCATGTGTGTGTTTCCACTTACAACACAGGAGCAGCTGGGAAGAGCTCACGGAATGGTCCTTCTGAATGAAGTGTTTTTAACGAGGCTTCGGAGGAAATGTTAGCTTAAAAAATAAATGCCATAAATTTCTTCATTTTTTTAAATAAAATTAAATCCAAATTTTATTTAAGGATTTCAGATTACATATTTCAAATTTCTAAAATGGAATAGAACCATCTTGGAATGAAGAAATGGCATAAATGAACACTGACATCCCTTAAAACTCAGATTTTTATAAAGAAAACAATCATCTGCAACCCACATCCCCATTACGTAACAAGATGAAATATTATCTACCTCTTCACTTTGGCAATAGCTATTTCCTAAAGGAATTAAAAAGAATGATTTTGCTATTCTTTAATTAAAAATGGGATTCTATCTTTAGATTAAAATTTTAAAGATCAGAAAAAGCTGTATTTAGATGAAATACTATCACCAAAAGAAAAAAAACAGAATGTCTAATCAAAACCATTCTGAAAATAAAAAGGAAAAAACTACTGTGATTGGTTAAGGATTTCCAATAGTTAGAGTCTCAAGAAGTATGGACAGTTCCAAACAAATCTGTTCACATTTTAAGTATTTAATACTAATTCTCAAAAGATAACTATCACCTGTAAAAATGTATCAACTACGTTTGAGACTTCAGAGCCACATTTGAAATACCTCAGGCTAATTACTGTTAATATGAGGGGATGAACTTATTTTTGATAGGGTGGACTAATTCAAGAGGGTGGTCTAGAGTTCCTGCTGTTAGTAAAATTTCTTCATCTTTTCCTCAATTCCAAGTGACCTGCTGCAAGGGAGTTCATGCCACAGGGGACCTGTACAGAGCCAAGGAGGTTCTGAATCTAAAATCTACTTAGAAATTTTCCTTGAGAAAGTGGATTTTGCTCCCAGGTCCATATGTCTGCTTTCCTTTTATTCTGACCTGCGTGGTAGAGGAGAATTGATGAAAAGGAGATTTACTAAAGCTTTGAAGCAGGGACTCATCTTAGGGTGATGGAAGTTACTGGACAGAGTTAGGACACAGACAAATATGAGAGAGGGACAGGGAGAAAGAGGTCTCCCTTAAATTCTTTCTCTGGCTCAAACCTTTTCTCAGTCATGAAATAATCTTGAAACTTTCTCTTTCCACTCTGTGGACCAGTCCACAAGTGGTATGATTTGTGTCCTTTAATGAGATGACCTTTATGATACCCAGGGGCCTTGATTTGGCCTTTTTTCTTTTTTTTTTTTTTTGAGACAGGGTGTCGCTATGTAGTTCAGGCTATCCCTGAACTCACTATGTAGCCCAGGCTGACCTGGAACTCAGCAGCAATCCTCTTGCTTCAGCCTCCCAAGTGCTGGGATTAAAGCTAGCCAGGCCCTTTTTTATTCCAGATTATCTGAATTCATAGTCATCAGTCTGGGAAAGGGTTTTGTGACCACTGTTGACCTACAAAGTGGACATCTTCTATTTTATCTTGAACTTTGTGTTAATAAAATATTACAGTATCCAAGACAAATCATGATATGGCCTAGAAGCTGCTGATGGTGGCAAGAAGGAATGTCTTCCTGTATATTTCCCTACTTTCACATTCTTCTTTGGGATAGCCTCTGCCTTAGAATTGGCTACTCACAAAAGTTACTGTGTTCTTAGTATGTTGATCACACCTCAAAACAATCAATATGTTCTTATTAAATGTTTAACTCCTATTTCTAGGGCTCACTTTAAAGATTTCTTGCAAGATCTGCTTAAATGTTCACCGTTTCTCACTGTCAGTTTGATTTAGAAGCGTTAAGACTGTGACACCAAAACCTGGCGAGGCATCTCCTGACAGGCACCCAGTCCCTGGAGCCTGTGCCTCCCTCCGAGCTCTGCTTCAGCAAAGTCAGTTGGCTCATTTCTGCTCTACTGAGGGTGCCTTTGCAAGTGTCTCATTCATGGTGCAGGACTGTGGGCCCCACTTGAGTAGTTCTTCCACAGCTTCAAGATTCTAAGGAAGATCAGACCTGTTATGCTTTCTGCTCCCAAATTTGCTGTCTGCATCAAGCCCCTAAGCAAAGGTACTCCGCAAATCCCAGACTCTCTGCTTCCTCCGATTCAGGTCTCTAAAAGGAAACAGATGCTCCCAACGGGTTTTCTTCTGAAGGTGCCTATGCTAAGTCTGTTTTCACTTGCACAACTAGATTTTTCCCCTGAGAAAAGCTTAGCAGATTTATTTATTCGAATGTGGGTAAAGCTGAGACCCAAAGACATTAAAAGACCTCCAGACCCCTGATTGGGATTAAGCTTTTGGATCTGGTCTCATTCTCTTTCCCACCATGCCCGACAGAAGCATAAGGCTAGGCACCAGGTCATGTTGCTTTGCAGAGGTCACCGGCATCCACCAAGGTTCTCGTGTCTAACATTTTCTGAGGATACACTCAGTGGACCCTGGTTAAGTTGTCTTTCAAAAGATGGACAGTGATTATTTTTAACTTCTGAATTCTGAATTTCTTTTTAAGCCACATTTAGTTTGAATTTCTATGGTATTAGATAATGTGTAAGATATCAGAGAGTAAGTATGTTCTCAATAACTTTGAGTTTTGATTTCATAGAATCATAGGATCACAGTATTAGGTGGAACTTTTTAAGCTTCTTATTTGATGACTAAAATACAAAGCACCGGAGAGTTTAAAGGGCCCAACTAGTCACATTCTAGTGTTTCTTTATTCCCTGAGAATTTGCCATATTAAAGACTCTGCATTGGGTTTTGCCTTCAGCCCTCTTATTATGGAAACAAGCTCGCATTCGATCACTTAGTAAGAATTCCTTACAATGTCCGTACCAGCAGTTAAAGAGATGCAAATAGTCGATACAGTGATGAAAGCAACTTGGTCTTTATGCCTAACCTTTAAGGAGATTGTGGTTGCAACATGATTTTACAACTTGTCATTTTTGTATTCATTACAAGGTACCTCAGTACTCCCAAGCTCATCCTCCACCATTACTTTCAAGCGGGTGTTTTATTGCCACATACTTGGTGAAAGTGGAAAGTCCTGACCTTTTCTATAGTCAGACATATAAGCACATCTCAATTCCAGCCACTCGTGGTGGTGTCTGTGTTGGTGTCACAGTCTTCAAAGGCTGATTTCTAGATTGTGGCAATGCCAAGTCTGTGGCTCTGTGGCATTGCCATAGTGGACGGCTCAAGGGCACTGGTGTCAGTGTCAAATATGCCTCTGCCATTTAGAGGCTGTGGCACCTCAGGCAAATTGCTGACCTTTCTCGACAGTGAAAATAACCTAGCAACTCAGAGAAAAGCAGCGTCCAGCAAAAGTTTCACTGAGGACTGAATAATATGTAAGGCATCTAACACAATGCAAGGGACACAGTAGGCTTCCAGCAAATATTAATTTATTGCTTCTTTTTCCCATATGAGAAAATTTGTGATATTTTGAAATAGGAAAATTATTTTGCAAATCCAGTACATGATAAAAGCAAGAATACTTTGCAAATGATCTCAGGTACATGAATTTTTCTGGGACTGCAGGAGTGAGGTGATGACCTGGGTATGTGTTACATCCACACAGTCCTCACACCTGCTGACTCTGTGAAATTGCGTCTGCACAGGCATTTGGTTCCCTGCAGAGGTACGAAAGCCAACCCACTCCCCTAAGACAGGCAGTGACAGTAATTTCGATAATGTAACAGCAAACTCATGATCAAATTGTCTTCTTGTTAAATTAATGGATTTTTAATTACTTGAGATATAAAGAGTGATGGATATTTGAGGAGGAAAGGTAGAAAAATGTTATTTTCTAAACCTAGTGTATTCATCACTTTGGAAAATGATCTACGTGCATGAAGGCTGGGTTACACGTTCAGGTTTTTGGTGCGCCCAGGATCAGCGCAGTCAGCCTAAGGAACATGTAAAAATCCTTCTCTGGAATTTCAAAGAACCAGATCCTACAGGGGACTCAGGAATGGCTTCCACATAGCTAAACTGAGTACCTTTTGCTATAGTCTGACTAGAGATTTAAGAAACCTAAGTAATTTGCTTTAGAACTTGAAAATAATAGTTTTATTCCACGTAGTTGATCCATGTGTGGTCTCCATTACTATTGTCCAGTTTTCCAAAAGGGACTTATGAAGTATAAATGGGAAGCATAAGGACCCATGAGAAGACCTAGTGGGTTGAGAAATAGAATATACAAATATAAGTGGATTTGATTTGTGGGCATAAAAAGAAATGTGTGAGCTGTAGGTATAAGTATGGAAATTTACACTGTGATGCACAGCTATATTCTTCTTCCGAATAAGCCCTTCCTGATAAGTCCTCATTTCTTTTTTATGAAATGAAATCTTACCATTTTCGTAGTCTAGGTGGGAGAGGATTTCCATCTGCCCTGTCCACAATGCAAAGCAAAGGCACTGTGCTCCTCTGTCCTCTCCGTGGGAAGTCCAGTGGACTGTCTCTCCTGAGCGTCTGTCCTGAGTGAATGATGAAATGCAGCAGGGGAGTTATTCATCATTCTGGCTGTTCCAGCAGAGTGGGCAACATTTATACAGACTGTGTACAATAAGGAGGCCTAGACCTTTATTATAAATCTGCCTTGTACATTTCACCCACTAATTAATATGGTGGATCATTAGTGGAGAATTCTCCAGAGAAGAGAGAGGGGACTCTGGAGAGCCTGTACTCCAATGTTCCCCTTCTTTTTTAGTTCCCTGGGGATGGGGGAGGATGAGACATGGGTTGATTACACAATGTGAGAACATTGTGGCATAAAGGTCAAGTGAGTTGGCAAGATATGAGTCACACTCCCTCCAAAAAGCAGAGCACAGCTCCCCTGAGAACTGGTGATGGGCTGAGTGACTGGTGGGCTAAACACAGAAACGGAGTGATGAGAAGCACCATTGAAAACCTGTCTGATGTAATGTCCTTTCACCCCTGAGCTGCTCACCAGAACTGGCTTTCTAGTTATTTTCTGCATTTATTTTCTTCAACAGTTAAGTAGAAACAAACACTACTGTGTGTAGTTTTTGAGAATTTTAAGTACGTGTGGATTTCAGACCCTCAAATCTACAAATTTCAGAAAGTTATTTTTAAGAGCCAAACCTGTTATGATGTTCATCATAATGGTGTTTTTCTGGACATCAGAATCTCTGCTAATGAGCTGTTTTCATGGATTCCATGCTCAAAGGCAGTAAGGCAAACACTAACTCATGGTGTGTGGTGGATACACAGATGCAGCTTGAGGTTCCCCTTAAAGGACTCCTGGTCCAATTACTGAGAAGGCTGAAGGCTGGTGGCCCATTCAGGGACAGCCTTACCTGCAGGGAGGTCTCACCCACAGTCATCTCCTCCCATGCATGGCTCACATCCACTGACTAGCTGAGGCAAGAGAAATGTCCTGGCCATGTCAGCCCACTGTCAAACAGCTCCGTTAGGTCACATTTGCTGCAGAACCTTCTGTGAGGTCAGCCAAGTATATTGTGGGGCCTTCATCACAGCTCAGCTTTGACTTCCTTCCTTCCTCTTCTGCTGACCCTGAGGATATTGTCCAGTAAATATCCAAAACACTGAACTCGGAATCTGTTTCCAGGGCATCACAACCAACATCATACTGTATTGGACATTTTTGTCCTTTTAAGGACCTTATAGGATACCTGACTTTCGCTGTTGTATTGAATGAGGAAATAGATGCTTAGAGAGGTAAGAAAACTTGTACACGATCGCATGAAGTAAAGCTGATATGCAAATGTAGTTCAGCTTCATTGCAAGACCAAGTCTCTCAAGAAATTATTGATACATCTTCTCCTGATCTAAAAGAACAGTGTTCTTTCCGAGAGTGAGCAGCAGGGCTCTACTTGGGCAGGGTCAGAATCCTCCCATCCGTATCCCTGCTAGGGCTGGTCCAAGTGAGATTCCCCTTTGCCTGTATTCCTTAGCAACCGTCCCTACTCCAAGTCCGTGCCTATTGTTACAGTTTATAAATAGGGAGTGTAAGGTTTTATACATTTTCAAAAATTTCAATGTAATTATTTAAAAATAGGCCCTAAATTTTGTTTTCTCTCTATTAGCAACCATGGTTGCCATGGAGTTCAAGTAATACATTGTGATGTTTAACGCTGAATTAATTACTACTTCTCACTCCCAGGGAACATCTAATTATACATATTCATCCCAAGCAGGATTTGGTCTTAAGGAGTGTGTGTGTGTGTGTGTGTGTGTGTGTGTGTGTGTGTGTGTGTGTGTTTGTGTGTGTGTGTACAGGCCTTTTATTGTACAAGACACACTGGGGGAAGGGTCTTTAGAAGACTCACCTTTCCTCTTTAATTGCAATTTCTACTAGATCTGGCCTTTATTGAGACCCTACTATCTTCTCACACATGGGCCTTCCTCCATGCTAATGGTCATCTCTTCCCTTTATTTTGAACTTCATGAGGTGGTAAAGTACAAAGAGTCCCCTTTTCTTTTCTCAGCCTTGATCTCTTGGTTGCACTTATCAGAAGATTATGATTAGTGGTGATAGCCTGTGTAAATTGGACTCAGAGTCTGAATCCTGGTTTTACCAGTTCCTTGACTCATGGCAAATCATGTCAAGGTCCAGCCTCCCAACCTAATAAAATGGGAATTATCTACCACAGAGTTGTTACAAAGATGCAGGTACATGCTAGGTAACTTAGTGATGTGTTCCTTTTCTCAGACTTTGATGCAGAAGATAAGGTCTTATTAAAACATAGATTCTGTTTTAACAGGTTAGACAGAGATTCCCCCCAAAGTATGACATCTTTTAAAATATAAATGAGGCTTAGAGCCCCAACATTCTAAATTCTATCAGGCTGTCACTGATTGGATATTGTTGATCCATGGACCATACTTTGCGTAGTGAGAACTTAGATCATGCTGGGCACATGTATGTTATAAATGCTTTGGTAGCTGTGAGTGTGCACCCTTAATTTATTCATATTCTATGTGTTGTGGACAGAAGAACACAAAAATTCACACATATTAGCTAGATAGGGAAACTAAGGCCTGGGTAAACATCTTACAGTGTTAACAAGATACCTCTTCCACTGGTGTTTCTGCTGCCTATCTTAGCTTTGCCATGTGAAACTTCTACTTTTCCCTGTGTGGGCTGTTCCAACTCTTGGTGCTACAAATGGGAGTTACCCAAGCATGTGCTGAGGAAAGAACCGAAATCTTGAAGTGTTTTTATATACTCAAATAATGATGCATTTTTGTGTTTTATTGAAAAGAAACCGGGCTGGGGATATAGCTCAGTGGAATAAGCGCTTGCCTAGCAAGTGCAGGGTCCTGAGTTCGATCCCCAGTACCGCAAAAAAAAAAAAAAAAAAAGAAACCAATTTCTTGACCCTGACAGCGTGGCATTGAGAAGTGTATGCCTTTTGATTGACTCATCAGATAACTATTTCTCAGAAATTGGATTTTCGGTGTTCATTTGAAAACAAAACATGGCTCAAAGGCCTGAGAGATATAAGTAGTTGAAATTGTGCAAAGTGACCTGGCACTGCTTGAGATTAGGATGCAAACCCTTGCCGATGATCTCACGGGATTCTTACAAAGCAGTTGACAGCCTTTCAGATACTGGTAGACAATGTTTGTCTTATTTATACTCTTTGTTTAGGAGAGGTGGTAAAATACTTTTTCCTGAAAAAAGACTTTTCTGTAGCTAAAGGGAATGCTTTTCTCTTTAATTTCTACCACAAACACCAGCAACACATTTTCACATTTTCTGGGCCTCCTGACTTTCCTGGAACTCATGTGTTCAGCTGCCCCGTGTTTTTAATCATATATTCCTTGCAGACTTTTGTTACTCCACTGTGTTGAATTTTGGACCAAGATTAATATGTATCTGCCACTTTTTTCTTTGCTTTAGACCTTTGCTGGCCCCAGGCTCTTCCACTTACAGCCGCCAAGTGACTCTTGGCAGAGTAACAGTCATAAACAAAGTCCTACAGTGATGCCTCCACCCAGCATGGACTCCTCTATCCCCTCTCTGACCTGTGCTCTTTCCATTTACCATCCCCCCAACATACAGTTGCCCTCCAGTCATACAGGCCATCTGGCTGTTTCCTGAACACATCAAGCACATTACTGCTTTAGGGCCTTTGCTTTCCCTGTTCCTTTTGCCCTGAACCCTCCCTCATTCCTCATACTTTCAAGTCTGATCTTTTCATTGAAGTCTGCACTATGCATTTACTGTTGCACACTGCAAGTGATGGTCACCTCCACTCCCTGTTCCTGACCCACCCTCCCGCTCTACCAAACCTGTTGTACCTTCTTCCCCCTCCAGGCCTTCTGTTGGGATGCAGTGATCTGCAGTTCCACTCCTCACCCCTGCCCAACTTTGCTGCTTTGAGCTGCAAATGCCCTTTCCTCCCACGTTAGGCAAAGGTAGGTCATCAGAAACAGCAGACATGCTTCTTCCTAAGGAAATGTTAAGGCTATTTTATATATTTATTTCAGTGGTGGCTACACAGGTTCACACATTTGTCAGAGCTCATCAAACTCTATACTTTAGTCAGATACAGTGTACTGTACATAAATTATATCTCAGTACAATTGATTTTAAAAAGAAGTTATAACTATCAGCCTTAGGTGATGAGGGAGGTGAGAGAAGTGTGACAGTGCTGGGAAGGGGTAATTTCTGACATTTAGGAAAGTAAATTTCTTCCTGGAAAACCATGTGGATGAATAGAGATGTAAAAGTTGACATAATGCAAGTCACTGCCTCTGGCTTTGAGTGACAACGGCTCTTGCCTGGATATTCAGCACATTTGCTTTGTCCTGTCTGGTTTTTCTCTTTCTTGGAAAGTCATTCTTTGAAATCTGATGATTAGAAAAACTTGGGCCAGTTCAGTTTTATCTTCTTCTGAATTAACTTGTTTCTGTTTCATTCCCATAAAGGAGTGACGATCAGAATTTATGAACTCTAAGAACATGTGGTTTTCATTTCAAAGAAAAAAGATCCTCATGTTTCTTGTTTGAAAAATATGCTAGAGAAAAGGAAATGACTGAACTCTTTTTACATTAACGACTTTCACAAAAAATGTTTCTGTTTAAAATGTTTCCAAGTGAATCAGGCCAGTATTTATAGGATGTGAAATCTCACAGTGGAAGAGAGGAAGGCTCATTGCCCAGTGCTTTGTGGTCTCCCTGATCTTCACTTGCTCTAGACTCTCCGAAAGGTTACCAAGAGGCTTTTACCTACTCTATCTTGCTCCCACAAGCTAGCATCTGGCGAAAAACGTAGTCCCCTTGCATGGATGCAAGAGATGAGAATTACCCCAGGGAATCTCATCTCCGTCCTTGAGTATCTCCCTAAAATTGTCCCCTTTACCAGTTTTCTTCCACTGGATTTTTCCCCCATATTCTAGAGTAAAAAGTATTCAAGTTTGCTTCTGTAACTCTTGGTTTATTTATGAAGTTAAGTTGGCCAATTTCATGACCCCAGAGCAGAATCCTTTGTTTCTTTCTCTAGAGTGTCTAGCAATACAACTATCTGATTTTCATGCTAAATAATTCCCCCTCTGATCTTTATACCTTACGGGTATTTTTAGAGTGCAGCTATGTCCACCTCTGCCACCCACTGTGGTTCCCTGCTGGGTCTGCTTAGCCAAATTATACATATTTGATTATTCTTATCTTGCTTTATCCACCAGACTCACCAGTCTTTTAAAATTGTGTTGCTCTTCTTTAGACCTTCTCTTGATTGCTGATACCCTGTCCTCCAGCAGATATTATCTCTCTGAGATTGTATTAGAAGCATTGCTAAAATCTCATTTCAATGTTTCATACCTCAATTAAAAATAAGCCATGCAGAAAGGACTCTTGTGGGAGTCATTACTGATGTTCCCCAGTTATTCCTGGTTCTCGGACTTTTGCACACACAGTAGGGTTACATTTCCTGGCCCTGACAGCTAGAAGAGCTTTCATTAACTCTGGCAAGCAAATTGCGACCAGACCTGTGGAAGACACGCCCAGGGGCTGTTTTTGCTTAGAACAGGGACTGTCCGAGTTTGAGAGAGGGGCTGCTGTTCATCTGATTCCTTGAAGAGACCCTCCCTGCCACGCAGTGTGTCCCTGTAATGAGGACAGCGAGTATACTCTTGTCACTTTCAGCCTTGGAAGCAAGATCCACTTGTTATTCTAAAAGGGCCCAGCTGCCCCTAACTGATGGAGGATACCTGGGTGTGTCCTAGCTGATAGAACTCTGGCGGATACCCTTACATCCCTGTGTTTAGAGGCGTCTGTGTTACACCCAGCAGCCTCTTACAATACAGTTCAGGCTTTATGAACACAGCAAACCTCTACTCGATACAACAGCGTATCAGGCTTTACCTTCACTTAGCTCCTGGCCACTCATCAGTCAGAAGTCTGTTCAAGTCATTAGAAGGTTTTGCCAAAGATACCAAGACTCAAGGTGCAGAAAAGTGAAGTACTGTATACCGCAAATCTCTACCCCAGGATTTTCTTTCCCGCTTCAGGTGTAATTAAACACATTGCATCTTAGATTCAGATACTGTTAACAAGGGCTTCATAACATGAAAACCACTCCCCCTTCCTTTGGCTGCTGTTTGATATTTCAGTTTAAGAATAAAAAGTATTTTTCTTTTCAGCATTTCACAATATCTATTGTACATTTCGGTCCTTATTTACTCTTTCAGCTTCTTACAGTAGGGCAACAGTGTGATGTTTACATATGTGAGATGGACTTATTTCACTTATACCTATGGAAAATGCTCTAAAGGAAAGAGAAACTAGAATGGGGGAAAAGGAGAAGAAAGGAAAGGAAAAGGAAAAAAGGATATATTATATATATACATACACATATATATATATACACACACACAAGGTAGTTAAGATACTACTAATTGCTATTAGCTCATTGAAAGGAAAGCTGTATATCTACACTCCTTGATCAATTTTTCATGCCTGTATTTTGTAATGCGAGCAGCTACTTTGAAGATAACAATTAACCATTGGTACTCTCCTGCAACTACTCTCATTTCTCTTTTCTTTTTAATCTCTGTAGCTAAGGAAACACCGCACAGGGTTGAATTTACATCACCCGCAGAAGCGCTGCTCTTTGTTACACCTGCCACTACCCCGTGAGTTCCTTTTTCTCCATGTAGTCTTCATGAATTCTCTCTCACTTTAATTGGCGTAACTTTCCCTAGACTAAAATTCTATTGGTTTGAAAGATGAGAAATAGCCACATTTAAAAACAATTGAGCAGACAGTTGAATCAGTGCACAAAATTTTTAAATCTTCTTCCATGGCTGAACGTGCTGATTGTTTCCAGATTTTAATCTAAGAATATATTAACTTTATATATCTATATGTATTTATTTCTTTAAAAAAATCTACTTTCTTAGTGTATAATCCCCGATGTGGCATTACCGCCTAAAATATTCATTCTCTCCTTGGTGCCTCTCCAGTGAACTTCTGCATCTTCTTTGAGAGCCAGCTCAGGGGCTTCTCCCAGGCCCACCTGGGACACTGTGCCTCGTTCACAGCACTCTCTAGCTCTTTCATAGCTCTGCGAATGCTGTGTCTGCATGTCTGCTTTCACTGACCTCTGAGCTCTGGCAGCTGAGGGCTGTTGTTACTCTCCATGTTGCCACATGCGTCTGGAACTGACTAAGCATTGTATGTGTATCCTGGAAAGGGATGAATAAAAGTGGGTGCAAACTGCCAGGCATACAATATTCCCAGCATTTCTGGTGATATTTACCACCAGAGCTGTTGGTCTCAAGGCGCAGTTCAGAAAAGTTTGAATTATTTTGTTTATATTTGAAGAAGTAGAAAGCATGCTTTTGTCTTTACTGACAAAACAGCAGGCTTCAGGATCTGTGTGGGTTTTTTCTCCCTTGAGCAGACTTCTGCCTTGACTAGATATTCGCCTTGCTTTGCATCAAGTAAATACGTGCTAAATATTTCTTTTTGCATTTTCCCTTTCTGAGCGTTTGTTTTACACTTTCTCTCCACTCCAAGTTAAATCTCTTTGCTTTACTTTCATCTTAATATCTCTAACTTTGTTGAATCTTTTAATAGAACTGCACTTTCTGGACTTCATGAATTTTTCTCCCACTTTGGCTAGCTGAGTTTCCATGTTCTTTATTTCTTCTTAGGGAGCCACAAACACTGAATCCTAATTGTGGTCCTGGATGATTTAGACTATAATTGAGGGCACCAGAACAAAATACTTTAATTTGTTCTTTATAGACCGAAAAACACCCTGGCAGGCAGCACATTGAAATTCCTACCGAGCAAGATTGATCCCTCACCACTTCTCATGGACAGCTTGCCCTCCTGTGCTGGAATGTCAGGCAGTACCCTTATGCACTGCCCTTCGGAGAAGTCCTGCTCCCACTTCTGCCAATCAATAGCTGTAGGGCCTTGAGCCAGACACTTAACCTTTTTGACACTTAGTTTTCTGATCAGGATATTTAGACCTACCTCATAAAGACAAGGAAGTTAAATGAGATGATAAGCTTAATATTCAATCTTTTTAACACAATACCTAATATGACATCAGCCCTTCACTAGCTTCAATATGCTTTTTATTTTGGAAGTGATCATCTTGATTTTCTGTGTTAATTGTTTACTTGAGGAAATCTACATAATAACCTCCTTCTGGGATATTCAAAGGACTGAGAAAGTTTTACATGAAGGCTGATTTGAATAAGATTCTCCAAGACAGAATTAGAGCTAGAATTGAGGTAGAGGAAAACCAGGGAAAGGTGGACTGGTGTAAAAGGCAGCTCTGAGTACACAGCAGTCAGTTCCACTTATACTGGATCTTCCTGCCAGGGTGAAGCCATTCACCATGCTGTCTTTTGCTATTTCTCTTTCAATACTCAGTGTTCCAACCCAACATATTTAGGGTATTTCCAGCTATTATATCTTTATATATATATTTTAACCTACTTTATTCATGTGCAATTTACATATAAAAGGCTGTACTTATTAAATGTATCTAACTTCATGGGTTTACAGAAAAGTACCCAGCCTGTGATAGCATCGTCACATTCGAGGCCGTAAGTGTATCTATGTTTTCTGAAGTTTCCTCCCATCACTTTATTATTACTACTACAGACAACTAGTTAGGTAGAAATTAATATGCAGTCGGAGAGCAACTGGGCCTTCAAGGAAGTCAGCAAAGAAGATGAGACACTCAAAGATTTTGGAGGTAAATCTGAAGAAAATCAGGCCATGAAATGAAGAAGCCAAAACCAGGCCTCCCTAGAGATAAACAGCAAATTGAAATTACACTGTAAGAGTTAGCACCTGCTCCAGTGGGCCCAGCTAGGCAGCAGATGAATAGGTGGGTGACCAGATGTCCGGAGCCATACTCCTCTCCCTTTCCAGAAATGCCTCTGCCCTTTCCATGTACTCTTGGAACACAACTCATTTCCCTACTGAATCAATATTAGTTAAGCAACTGTACTTATAACCCTATAGGCTGATAGTAGTTTGACCTATGTTGTACCCACGTGGTGATTTTGCTGTATAAAATATTCCTGACAAAGGCTTAGGTGGCCACCCACTTGGGACCCTTCCTAGAAATCCACCTGCTGTCCTTCCTCTCCTTATTTCCAGTAAAACTCTTTAAGTTCCTCCTTTGGTTCACAATTTCATTCCTCGATTTTGTGAGACCATGAACTCATCACATCTCACCTCCAACAGATGGAAGTTATTATCCCTCTCATGTTCCTACTATTGTTGTTAATTTATGTGTCTCTGGTACGAACACTCAGCATAAAGTCTCTTAGTAAATTTTAAGTATGCAGCTGTAGCCTATGCCCAGAACTTAAATGAAAGTTTTGTGCCCTTCACCCGTCACCTCTCCATTGTCTTCTCTACCTACCCCCTGGCAACTAGCATTTCATTCTTTGTTTCTATGGCTTTGACTCTCTTAGACTCCACACATAAGCGAGACCCTGCAGTGTTTGCCTTGCTGGGTGTGGCTTATTTCATTTAGCATAATCTTACATAATCCTGCACACAGCAGGATTTCTTTCGCTTGTAAAACTGAGTAATATTCCATTTCGTGTGTCAATCACACTGACTTCATCCATTCATTGATGAAAGCATGTGTAGGCTGCTGTATGCCTTGGCTGCAGTATATGTGGAAGGGTGTATTTCTCTGCAAGGTCCAGACTTCTATTCCATCGGGTATACACCCAGAAGTAGGCTCACTAAACCGTATGGTGGATCCAGTTTTAATTTTTCGAGGAACCCCATACTGCTGTCTGCACTTCCGTCATGGTTGGACCCACTCACGTGCCCACCAACAGCGTTGCAGGCCCCCTTTTCTCCACACCCTGTGCTGGTTACCTGCTGTTTGTTTTGTTTGCTTTTGCTTTGCTGATAGCCATCCTCACAGGTGGGAGGGAGTGAATTTTCCTCATGACTAGAAATGAATTCATTTTAGCCACTTAATAAATCTTTTGGGGAGAAATCTGCCCGTGTTTCAGGCATGTACAGTCTTTGGGTTTGCAGCAGAGTTGTATGAGCTATGAGTCTCTTGCAGATTTTAGATATTTGCCCTTTACAGATGTGCAATTTACAAACCTTCCCTCCCATTCTGGAGGTGACCTGTGCACTTTAGCTTTCCCCTGCTGTGCAGGAGACTTTGGCTTATGCTGTCCCGCTTGTTCGTTTTGTTCCCATTGCCAGAATTCATTATGAAAATCAAGGCCAAACAATTGTCCTCTATTTTCTTATAAGAGTTTTATGGTGTTAGGTCTCACCTTAAGTTATGAATATCTTTGTGCAGTTATACTGTCGTCACTTTTTTCTACATTACCTCTTCTTCCTGCCTCTTTTTCTCCTGCTTTCTCTTCTCTATTTTCTCCTTCTTTTACTCTTCACCTTCCTGTAATTCCTTTTTAACTCTGTGTACATGGGTGTGCATGTGTGTTTGCATGTGTGTGCATGTGTGCGTATGCGTGTGCGCACATGTGCATGTGTGTGCCCGTGTGTATGTCTGTGTGTGCACGCGTGCACGTGCATGTGTGGGCGACACAGGAAAGTGTAGGTTCAAAGCAAGAATGAAATCTGATACTCTAGTTACTTGGACTAACCTCACATAAGCATTCTCTAACCCTTGAGAAGCACCACCTCCTTTTCTATCCCAGTCCAGTTGTAATTGTTTACTGTCTCTTGTATTAAGGTTTGCAAATCTCTGTTGGGTGATTATGACCTGTTGTCACATGTATAAGTAAACACAGTGGCTTATGATTTGTTTGTCCACCTTTGCTTTCTTATTAACACATATTCTGTTGATTTTTCATTAGTCTGGTGTATTTTCATTTCAGCCTTATCTGATTTTTATTGCCACACAGTTGTGGTCTGATCCTTTATAGGCCAATGTTTCACTTTTCTCTTGGTAATCAGTGAAACTCTGAGATGGAGGGGAGAGGGCATATTCATTTTCTACTGCTTTATTATAACAGATTACCACAAATTCAGATGCTTACAATAACACAGATTTTTATCTTCCATTTATATTCTATAAGCCTGACACAGACCTCTGGCTAAAATGAAGATGCTGTGCTCTCTCAGGAGGATCTGCAGGAGAATCCCTTTCCTAATCTTTTCTGGCTTCTGGAGCCACCTGCACACCTTGGTTCATGGCCTCTGTCTTCCATCTTCAAACCAGTAATGTTCCATCCTCGGGGGCTCCTCTATCACAGCCTCCCTCTTCTGTTCTTTAGGACCTTTGCGATTACAACAGCACGATCCAAGCTTATTCCTTTATTTTAAGATCAAGTGCTTAGTTAACAGTGTAATTCTCATTGGCAATTTCAGTCCCCCCCTCGTTACATAACCTAGTACATTAACAGATACATG
Organism: Dinomys branickii; assembly: GCA_004027595.1. Classification (NCBI taxonomy): domain Eukaryota; kingdom Metazoa; phylum Chordata; class Mammalia; order Rodentia; family Dinomyidae; genus Dinomys; species Dinomys branickii. Next base: position 2,472 of record PVLD010011934.1, on the reverse strand, counting down.
TGCACTGTTTGGAAAGATGCCTTTCATCAGTGGGAAAACCACAAATTACTTCTACCAAAGTTACAGGTCCTGTCCACTCAAGTACTGGAAAAAATCATACTTCCGGAGGAAGCATCTTCTCTTCTGGAAAAAGTACTATTATTTCAGAGCTTAATTACTGTTTTGCAAAATCCCTTAACAACAAGCTCTTCCAAAAACATTAGGCAAAAAAGAAATGGATTCTGTGCAATTTTGTAATTGACGCTATCAAATGATTACCCTTCCTCCCTCCTCCATTTTTCCCCTCCTTTCCCCTCCCTTCCCATCCCTTTTCCTTCACGCCTTCCTGCCTTCCTTCCTGCCTTCCTTCCTGCCTTCCTGCCTGCCTGCCTTCCTGCCTTCGTTTTTCTTTCCTTTTCCATTACCAGAGATGAGTCCTGGCCTGTCACACTGAGCTACACCCACAGACCCTTACTGTTACTGTCATTAGTATTTACTTTGAGACAAAGTTTCACTAATTGCCCAAGAGGGTGTCAAACTTGCTGTCCTCTTGCCTCAGAGTGCTAGGATATGGGCGCCACCGTGCCCAGCTCTTTCTTCTTTTGGATTCTACACACTTGTTACTAAACATATTAGTTTCCTCATGAACTATTATATTTTCTACCTTTGCAAATAAGATAGAATAATTTTATTTAAGACACTTTAGCAATTATATAAATGAGCTTATTTTTAAAAAATTTAAATGACATAGAGTAACAAAAGCATAGCACCACATTTTGTTGAGTTCCATTTATTTCTTTGGCCTTCACCTAGTGAAATGTAACTCAGGCTGTCCTCAAACTCTCAATGATCCTCCTGCCTCAGCCTCCTGAGTGCTGGGATTACAAATGTGTACCACCATGCCAGGTTTTCAGCAACCATTTCTAAAGGAAGATTTCTCTTCCACTTATTTTCTCCTGTGTTCCAGTTTGAGTAGTTTTGATGGCACTGTCGTTAAGTTCACTGAGTCAAGTGCATACATGATGTGACTGAACTCATTCCTCAGTGTCTCTAGTTGTAGCTTTTATTTTTTCTTTCTTTCTTTCTTTCTTTTGAAATAAAAGCACATAAACATATTAACAAACAGACACAAATTAGCATAAAAATAGTACAATCAAAACTGATTTACAGACAAGGTGACATGGACTCAAGAGTGGTTGTTGCTTTACCTATTGATATCTTCGAAGTGTATATATATGAACAGATACAGACATGCAAAATTGGTCAGACAATTAATCCTCTCAACAATAGAAAAACACAAAAAACAAAAAACCAAAGACAAAAAAAAAAAAACAACAATAGTTGCTGCTTTGCATATTGATATCTTCGAAGTGTGTCTTCAGGATAACACATACAGACATACAAGATTGATAGAATAACCAATCATCAATTATTCCTTAGCATTAAGTGATATAATACAATAGTAGAACCATGTTAGCCCTCCTGCATATATGTATATTCATATATACATACATACATTTTTGCCTCTTTCTTTTCTCCTTTCCCTGGTCCCATCTGTTCTTTGTTTTTGAACAGATTTCCTCCATGTCTCTTAGTTTATATTCCCACCCTCAGGTTCCTACACCACTGATACAATACGTTGCCTGCACATGTACGGCTGATTTATTTCACTTATGAGTACGGACTCCAGTTTTGACCACTTGCCTACAAAGTTCCCAAAACTGTCTTTCTTTATAGCTGAATAATATTCCATTATATAAAAATGCCACAATTTTTTAATCCAGTCTTCTGTGGATGGACACTTGGGTTGCTTCCACATTTTAGCTATTACAAATTGTGCTGCTATAAACATGGGTGCACATATATCAGAGTGATACGATGTTTTCAGATCTTCTGGGAAAATACCCAGAAGGGGAATAGCTGGTTTGAATGGGACCTCTAGGCCTAGTTTGCTGAGAAATCTCCAAACTGCTCTCCATAGTGGTTGCACCAGTCTGCATTCCCACCAGCAGTGTAATAGAGTCCCTATTTCTCCACAGCCTCGCCAGCATTTGTTATTGGATGACTTTTTCATACTGGCCAGTCTAACTGGGGTGAGATGAAATCTCGATGTTGTTTTTATTTACATTTCTCGAATGACTAAGGATGTGGAACATTTTCTCATATATTTATTTGCCATTTGTATTTCTTTATCTGAGAAGTGTGTATTCATCTCACATGCCCATTTCTGCATTGGGTCTTTGGCTTTGGACAGGTACATGTTTTTTAATTCTTTGTATGTTCTAGATAGCAGTCCTTTGTCTGAAGGACAGCCAGCTAGGATTTTTTCCCAATTTGTGGGTTTTCTTTTTACTTTGCTGGTGATTTCTTTAGATGTACAAAAACTTTTCAGTAGGATGAGGTCCCAATTATTGATTCTTTGAAGTGTTTCCCTTGCAGTTTCATTTTTGTTCATGAAGTCTCTGCCTACTCCTATGTCTTCAAGATTTTTAC